>JADRCD010229289.1:7601-22377 GCA_019843815.1 Montemys delectorum
GTTACTGACGATTAATGTAAAAGTTGACGGACTTATAAGGAGCCACATTGTAAAGCATGGAAGCCTTCCACCTTTAAGGATACCTCAAACTCAAGATATTCTGTTCCGTGGTTGCTTTAGACACTGGGGCAGGAACCTGACATTGTTCTGTCTAGGATTTGCCTTGCTGGATTTGTGGTAGGGCTTCTAATCATCTAGAAGTTCTTTTTAAGGCTCTTCAGTTCCACAGAGTTTTGTTTGTTTGTTTGTTTGTTTGTTTGTTTCTTTTTTTTTTTGAGGGGGTGTTCCATTTGATTTTTTGAGTCTTCACTGAGTTCAGCTAATAATTAATTAGAGGAAGACATATGCTGGACTCTGAGGGACCAGCAATAGAGGCCTCCAGTTCACTTGGGTTCTCAGTGCTGTTGAATTAGCCACCTTGCTGCCACTAGGTAGTTGGTGATGCAGAGAATGTACAGGGTGCTCTCAGCAGCCTGGGTGAAGCCATTTCTCCTCACCCTTCGCCCCCTGAAACCATGCCTGATAGAATAGGTATCAAATACTGCTCCTCCCCCCATTATAGTGTTGTAAAGGTAACCTGTATTGTAAGTATAGGGATCCTTTGGTGACAGTAGGAAAATAAGAGTGAGGGCTGGACAGATGCTTCAGTGGTTATGAGCAATTGCTGACCTTGCAGAGACCTGGAATTCCACCCCTAGCCACCCATATACCAGGCACCTTCAACTGCCTGTAACACTACTCCAGGGGATCTCACATGCATCTCTGGCCTCTGCAGGCACATGTGAACATACACTCACATAGGCACACACATACACATAAATAAAAACAAGATAAAATTTTAAAATAAACAGAAAGAAAGAAAACCATGAAGAAATATTGTGGTGGAAAATCTGAGTACACCCTCTTTGCTCATAAGTGAAACTGGAGGAATCTCTTTCAGGTGTTAGGATTCCAACCCAAGCCATTGTTTGAGTTTTTGTTCCCCTTAAGACATTTTACTCATGGTTACTCATTGCCCATACTTTAAAAACTTTCTTAGTTGGGCTTGGAAATAAATGCAGTGGTTACAATAGCTATTTAAGGAGGAGAAATGTTTCATATTATCAGACAGAATTATGTATGACAATTGAAGTTGGAGATTATGGCCCAGTAGTAGAAGGCTTGCCTAGCATATGCGAGGTCCTGGGTTCATTCACTAGCAACCACACATGAACATATGGATGAAAGTCAAAGCAAAAACTCAACTTCTTTAAGCTTATTTCAACAATATTTGCTTATTAATAAGGGCTTTACATCTTAAATTTATATAGAATACTGAGTGAGGCAGCTCAACAGAGGGAGAATATACAGAAACGTCTAGCTTTGCATTTTTCTGATCTCAAATACGTGAGAACTCTATAAGTCTTGCAGGCTCTGGAGGTATCTGATGGCAAAGATCCTGGTGACTCTCTTGGTATGTCAACAGTGAGCTGTTTTGTTATTGAGGGGCAGTTCTCCAGTCTAGGGCAAAGCACTCCATTGACCTGAACAGTACTGAAGGCCACAGCTTAAGGACACAGTAAACAGGGGAAGGTCATTGGCACTGTGCTAACTTGTCTTGGTGGCAGTAAGGGGCATGGTTGTGGATGCAGGGAGTCCTCTCTGCTCTCCATGTATTTTGGGCACAGGGTGGCATGAATAGATTAGTATTTAAAACAAGAACACAAAGTCCTCTGCACCACAGTAAACATGGCTGAACCTACAGAGCCTTTAAAGTCACACAAATCCTAGAAGATGCTAATGGAATGAATCACCACCTCGTGTGTTGTTCTGACAGGAAATGTATCAGGCCTCAATAATTTCCTCAGCATTTTTTCCTGCCAGGTGCCTGTTTTCTTCTTGTTGCTAACGTATTCCTGTAGAATTCCAAATATGTGGTTGGCTTCCCCAGTGATAGCTTTTCCCAGTTTCCCGCTCTCCCTTCTTCAGAGCGGCTGGTGCACTTGTTTGTTTGTCTGTGAGGGCTATTTTGGACACGTCCAGTCAGGATGCCTTTGTCTGGAGAGTGGATCTGTATGGATCCATCACGTAGGATTTTCCAGAGGGATTTGTAAATGTGGCTGAATTTACACAAGACATTGTTCCCATAATCCTTTGTGGAACAATTTGGGGTGGCTTTTGTTTTTCTATTTGTGTGTGTGTGTGTGTGTGTGTGTGTGTATTGATATGTAACTAAGAAGTAATTATTTTTACAATAGGCATGAGATACCTTGAAATGAAACAAACCAGAAGCAAACTTTTTCTTTTTTTTCATTTATTTTGTTTATTTTTTGAGATTTTCCATATCAATACTATGTTCATATCATGTCTACTTCCTCCATTTCCTCCCATGTCCCATCTCTTAGTCCCTCTCAAAGTCATGACCTTTTCTTTGTTTTTATTGAAAACACACACACACACACACACACACACACACACACACACACACTTATGTGCACCCATCCATGTACATAAAAATACAACCTAAGTTTAGGACTGACCACTTGGGATTAGATATCCTGTTAGGGGGCTAGACCCTGGAGAAGACTGAGTGCCTGTCTCAGCAGCCATTAGTTGTCTGAATCTCTTCATCTAGAGGTGGAGCCTGGTGAGGGTTGCCCCTCCCATACTGGAATGCCAGCCAGTGTTGTCACGGTGCAGGTCTTGTTTAGGTTACCAAATTGCAAGGTTTCCTGGCACCATATTGTTAAGATGTCATGGGTGCCATTCCCTGTCATATATAGAAGACACACTCTCTCAGCAGACATTCCAGCCTTCTGGCCTTTATAACCTTTCCACTCCGTCTTCTGCTGTGCTTCTTGAGCCTCATGAGTAGCCTTGTGTTGCAGATGTAGCAGTTGGGGTGGGACCTCTCATGGTCAGTTGATCTCTATATTTTGACCAGTTGCAGATTCCTGCGATGGTCTCTGTTGCTGCAAAAAGAAGTTTCTTTAATGAGCAACAAGAGCTACACTTACCTGCATTTATGTTTTTAGGTATTTAGACCGCAGTTGGGAAGTACACTGGCTTAGGAGAGCGGCAGTTAAAGGTCCTTCTCCAGGTTTATGGCTTTATCAACCATGGGGGTTGGCTAGGTTTACAAGCATGAATTTCTGTTGAGTGGGCCTTAAGTCCAATTAGACAACTGTTGGTCACCCCTAAGATGTAATCGGCACTGCTGTGCCCGTGGCTATATCTTCCTGTGATGGATATTATCATGATTCTTTATTTTATTTATTTATTTATATTTGTTGTTCTCCTCTTGATCCCCCCTCCCACAGTTCCTCATCCCATTTCTCTTCCCCCTTGCCTCTGAGAGGGTGCACCTCCCCCATCAGGCCTCCCCCTTCCCTGGGACCTCAAGTCTCTCAAGGATTAAGTGCATCTTCTCTCACTGAGGCCAGACCAGGCAGTCCTCTGCTATATATGTGCCAGGAGCCTTGGATCAGCCCATGTATACTCCAGGTTGGTGTCTCAGTCTCTAGGAGCTCTCTAGGGTCCAGGTTAGTTGAGACTACTGGTCTTCCTATGTGGTCGCCCTCCCTTTCAGCTTCTTCATTCCTTCCCCCAACTCAACCATAGGGATCTCCTACTTCAATCCAGTGATTGGATATAAGTTATCTGTGTCTGTCTTAGTTAGCTGCTGGTAGAGCCTCTCAGAGGTCAGCCATGCCAGGCTCCTGTCTGTAAGCACATCATAGCATCAGATTAGCAACCTACAGATTGGGGAAAAAAAATTCACTAACACTAGGGCTAAAATTCAAAATATATAAAGAACTCAAGAAGTTAACCTCTGGGGCTGGAGAGATGGCTCAGCGGTTAAGAGCACTAACTGTTCTTCCAAAGGTCCTGAGTTCAATTCCCAGCAAGCACATGGTGGCTCAGAACCATCTGCAATGGGATCTGATGCCCTCTTCTGGTGTGTCTGAAGGGAGCTACAGTGTACTCACATATATAAAATAAATACATCTTTTAAAAAAAGAATAATTAAGAAAAAAAACTTCTCATTAAAAAAAAAGAAGTTAACCTTCAAAAAGATCAAATAACCCAATTAAAAATGGGGTACAGAGCTAAAAAGAGAATTCACAGCAGAAGAATCTTGAATGTCTGAGAAGCACTTAAAGAAATGTTCAAAGTCCTTAGTAATCAGAGAAATACAAATCAAATCAAAATGACTCTGAGATTCTACCTCACACCAATCAGAATGGCTATGATCAAAAAAAAAAAAAAAAAACTCAAGTGACAGCACATGCTGGCGAGGATGTGGAGCAAGGAGACTACTTCTCCATTGCTAGTGGGAGTGTAAACTGGTACAGCCATTCTGGAAATCAATTTGAAGTTTCCTCAGAAAGTTGGAAATAGTTCTACCTGAAGACCCAACTATACCACTTTTGGGCATATACCCAAAAGATGCCCCACCATCTCCACCATGTTCATAGCAGCCTTATTTTTAATAGCCAGAAGCTGGAAACAACCCAAATGTCCCTCAACTGAAGAATTGATATAGAAAAAATGTAGTTCATTTACACAATTGAGTACTATTCAGCTATTAAAAACAAGGACATCATGAATTTTGCAGGCAAATGGATGGAACTAGAAAATATCATCCTGAATAAGGTAACTCAGACCCAAAGGAACATGCATGGTATGTACTCACTGGTAAGTGGATATTAGCCGAAAGTACAGAATACCTAGGATACAACCCACAAACTACAAGCAGAAAGGCCCAAGTGAGGATGCTTCAATCCTATTTAGAAAGAGGAAGGAAATAATCATGGGAGGCAGAGAGGGGGAGGGACCTGGGCAGGAGAGGGGAGGGGAAAAGGGGAACAGGATCAGTTATGAGGATGGGTGGGGGAGGAGAGAAGCCCAGAGGGCCAAGAGAATGAATGGAAATAAGCAGCCTGGGGGAGGGGTTGGGGGGGTACGGGTACGGGGACCCTCTAGAAAGTATCAGAGACCTGGAAGGTGAGAGACTCTTAGGACTCCATGGGTGTGACCTTAGTCAAAATGCCCAACACTGGGGAGAGGGAACTCAAAAACTCCACCTCTAGTAGATAGACAGGGCTTCAAGTGGAGGGGCTGGTTAATAACACACAGTCAGAATTTCTGACCCAGAATTGTTCCTGTCTAAAAGAACTGCGGGGACAAAAATGTAGGAGAAACTGAAGGAAAGACTGTCCAATGACTGGTCCAACTTGGGATCCATCTCATGGGAGGGGCACCAAGGCCTGACACTATTACTGATGCTATGATGTGCTTACGTTGTTATGACTCTTAAGCTTTACGTAGGGGTAAGAATTTTAACTCATCCTCTCTCTTGACAGCTTTCGTAGCACCTTTAGAGACTTTGATAGCTTAGTCCTCGGGGCGCCCTCCAGCTCAGTTCCAGGTCCGTCTTCAGCATGCTTCAGGCACAGGTTCCGAAAGAATTAAAAAAAGCCTATCATTTTCTAAGTTAAGAACTTACGCAAACATGAGTTGGATAGTTTTGTCATAAGTTCAGTAATTTGTGCAGTTGATAGGAATATTAAGCTTGTCTCCGAACATGTAAGTTTCTAACTAGAAGAAAATGCATATGTGAATCTGTAAATTTAAATAAATCCCATAATAATAAAGACACTGTAGATTCTATTCACTTTAAGTGAATTTACTACTTTCTTGGTAGTATGCGTGTGGGGGTATGTATGCATATATGTGGTGGGGTATGTGTGTGTGTGTGTGTGTGTGTGTGAGAGAGAGAGAGAGAGAGTTTGTATGTGTGCCTATGGAGGCCAGAGTTTGATGTTGGGTGTTTTCCTCAGTAACTCTCTACTTTAATCTTGTTTGAATCAGAGTCTGTTTGCTGGGATCTGTGCTCTCTGATTTGGCTAGACTGGCTGGCCAACAAACTATAGGGGTCCTCTTATCTCTACCTTTCCCAAGCTGGGACTATAGACACGTGTCACTGCACTCAGATATTTTTGTTTCTTCTTCTTCTTTTTTTTTTTAATGTGTATAATCTATCTCAGGTTCTCATGCTTGAGTGGTAAGCACTTATCACCACAGTCCCCAAATGCCCCTTATTTATTTACTCAACACTACATTATTACACTTCTTTAAAATTATTTGTGTGTGAGTTTGGGGATGGAACTCAGGGCTTTGGGTTAGTCAAGGGCTTTGCCACTGGGCTGCATCTGTATTGAGTTATGCAGTGTAAGGGCAAGTATACAACAGATAACTTCTAATGAAAACCAACAGGATTTTTCTTCTAGGAACATTCACTTTTTGTGTGGTTATATACTGTAGATTGTGAGCTTTGTGTTTCTTAACATTTAAAGGCATCGAAGCTTACAGTGTAGCCCATTTAACACTGAAGACTAGATTTTAAGAGGACATGCATGCGATGTCTTCGCTCTGCATATCAGTAGACATTTTAGGCCATCCTTAATAGCTAGCTTTCTATAATATATTTTTCATGTTTGAACTTTTTCTTACCCAGACTTAATAAGATGTAAGCAGAAAGGATATGATGTATTGCCAAGTCATCCGCTTTGATAAATGTCAACATTATAGTGAGGGACCCTTTCCATCATGCATTGATTTTTGCAGCTGAGATCAGTGTCTAAACTGGAACTTGGCTATGCTGAGAGGTACCCATGGGAAACAGCTAGCCTTCTGGATAAGGGGCAAGTTGGAGGCCCTGGTGTTATTATGGTGTGATTTGGAGACATGAAGGGGATGAGCATGACCGCTTCCCTTCAAGCATTCTCTTCCTCGGATGCTTCTCTGCATCCCACATGCAGAGATCAGACACATACCTAGCCACTAGATTATCTACCTAGCTCAATTTCTTCATCTGTATACAAGTGATTGAACATCTGATGTGCAAGGTCCCTGAGGAAGCTAGCCCTGTTTAGTATATTTAACATATTTGGCATCAGAATGCCATTGAAGTAAGAGACTGAGCTCAGACTCATACAGATCTGCTTGGCTCTCCCTCCCGAGGATTGGTATAAAAGGTGCGAACCACCATGTCCAGGCTAAGGCTTGGATATTTCTATTCTCAAAACAATGGGTGTCTAATGATCATCATTCTGTTTGTCTGTCTCAGCCAGCTCTTGTTACATAGCCTTGACTGGGCTGAAATTTGGAATCCTCTTGCCCCAGGCTCCTGAGTGCTGTAGGTGTGCACTGTCATACACAGTACACATTCTGTCTAAGTAGAACTCTCCTTAGCATCCCTGAATAACATCCATATAAAAAGTTGAAGGAAAAAAAAAGGTGAAATTATTCTCTGTATAAATGAAGCTGCGCAGAATTTACTCTGTGTAAGTCAGCCAATTAAGGATTTTTATTTCTCTTGAAGTCAACATGGCAAATATTTATTGATTAACATGTTACTTTTGCTTAAAATGTAGGTGGTTTCACTTGGGATCTTAAAATTAATTAGGAGTGCAAACCGAATGTAACTTTTGTTTTTCTCTTTGGGGAGGGTCAGGAATAGGGTCTTATAGAGCATAGCATAGCCAAGAACTCATTATGTAGCTGAGGCCAGACTTAAACTCTTCATCCTTTGCCTCTGCCTCTCAAGTTCTGGGATTACAGGCTTGTGCTACCACCACAACCGGCTTAGTGAAATTTTAGATAAGTGTTCTATATTCTTTGTTCCCTGACCTATGAAAGGGATACTGGCAGCTCCTTAGCTAAAGCGACGATTTGCTGATCAAGGCAGGATATAGATGGAAGCATTTTGCAAAGTTTAAAATGGCATATCCACATACAAGGCAAAGCTATAGCTCGCTTTGCACTGAGTTATTTAAGGCATAGATTTCCTATTACTGCACATATGGATGCAGGGGAACAGAGACTAGGGTCTGTTGGTTCCATGCCAGATCCCGATTTGCTTTGTTAATCTAACACTTCTGTATTCAGTGACTTGGGAGAAAACTGCAGAGCCAATTCAAATTAGTGGGGAGAGTTTGAAAGAGGCCTGTTGTGGAAGGATTGGCACTAATGAGTGGCTGTCTTCTAGAACTGCCTGGTTCTATATTGAAGGTCACAAAGATGTGTTCTTCTTTCCTTCCACTTCTTAGAAACAGTATAAAGCCAATTAATTCCTGAAGCATTTTTCTAGGGAAAATGACTTACTGTCAAAGACATGTGGTGTGAGCACTTCTGTCATGTTTAGGGAGGGGCTAGGGATGGATACAATTAAATAGTTGGCCAGTCCTTGTCTCCTTGTCCATTAAAAAATAGTTTCATGGGGTCTGGGGAGATGGCTTAATGGGTAAAGTGCTTGCCACATAAATAGGAGAAACTACGTTCAGATCCCTAGAACCCATGAAGGATAGGCAGGATAGTGTACATCTGGAATCCCAGTGCTCCTGTGATGAGAAGAGGAACAGACAGGAGAACTCCTGAAAGCTTGCAGGCCAGCTAGCCTGGCCTGTGTAGCAGTGAGCCAGAGATGGTCTCAAACAAGGGAGAAGGCAAGGACTGACACCCATAGTTATCCTCTGACCTCCATATATACATCATGGGATATGTATGTCTGTACTCACACCCAGAAGCAAGTGCATGCATACACCCATGTATGTACACACACACACACACACACACACACACATACAGAGAGAGAGAGATAGATACAGAGACAGAGACAGAGAGACAGACAGAGACACACACGGAGAAAGAGAGAGACAGGTTCACTGCTCCCAAGTATTGGTTTCTTTTAATTCAAACTTGGTGACTAAAAGATATCTTTCTATTGGGGTGGTGGATCTATAAGAAGAGAGAGGGAAGAAAACTCTGTTTTTCTCATTTCAGTTGAGTTTAGAATCATATCAGTTGCAGCAATAATACATTTAATTTTTTTCTACTTATGGTAGAAATTTTTAGAGTCAAGTGTACTTTGATTTTTCTGTAGTGTTAGATTTTTGTTTCCTCCCTGGCAAGGCTCTGCTTCTTTAACACATTAAAAAAAAAACAAAGAAACAAACAAAAAACTAGAAAAACCCCACCTTCCTTCTGTATCTTCTGGGGCTGTGTGGTGTCCTACTGCTGGACGAGTATCTACACAGCCATTTAAATGGCTACAGAAACAAAGTTCGAGTGGTGTAGTGAGAATTTTGGTTTCCTTAAAAACTCAGTCATATTATGCGAATATGTTTTTGTTTTAATCCCAGGTGTGAGGTCACTTCAGGTTGTCCACAGTAGCTAACTATGATTGTCTCGTGCTCTAGGAGAGGTGTGATTTTTGCCAGCTGCAGAATGGCCCGAGAGGGCCTGTGGTGGCTGCTGCCCCACTCCTGCTGTGGGTCCTGCTGCTGCATTGGCTTTTGCTGGATTGGATTGCTGGGTGGCTGGGTTCCTGGATTGCTGGTTGGAGATATCTGGATGACAAAGACTGGACTCACTCCAGGGAGCTTGACACCCTTTATCAGCAGGAAGAAGTCTAAAGAGGTTTATGTCCCTTTCCCATCTAAGCTCCTTTCTCTCCCCCCTAATGTTGGGGGATTGGAAGGGATTAGGGTGGAATAAGGGTTCAAAGGGTGGTGGATCTGAGAACCCAATTAAGTAGAGCAAAAAAGGCATGCCCACAGTGCAGGTTAGCCATCCATTCAGGAGCAACTAGGGGGTCTATCTTGGAGATAGGAGGTCTGGAGTTTGATATTAATAATGATAGTACCAGTCATTTATTGGTTATTTTCTGTGGTTAGACTCTATGCCTTAATCTAGCACTTCTGCATTCAGTATCGTGCAAGGAAATGGCAGAGCTCTTATTCTTATAATGTTGGCTCTCATTCATATAGGTATCTTAGCTTTAATTCCTTTGATGACCTTCCTGTGCATCCATGCTTCCAAAGAGGGACCTACAGAGCTGAGAGATTAGGAAATACAATTCAGGCCAGCAGCAAGCTTACTGACCCATCTGTGGGAGTCTAGAGCCCTTCTCCCCTTCTCTTTGGAGGTTCTGTGGAAGGCTGGGAGGAGGGTCCAGCTTGTCCTCATGTTCCAGAGACCTGAAGGATCTGCTCTAGTCAAAAGATCCTGGAAGTCTCCACGGAGACTGCATTTTCAGATTTGCCTTCACAGGGAACCATCTCCCTTCATCTTTGAACTTGCCACCCTCTGAAGGGAGACAGCTGTCTTTGACGATCTGACTTACATATATTTCTTAAATCTTCCTAGGAAAAATACACAAGCTAAAAAAAACCCCCAAAACATTCTTTACCCTCAGGCAAATTGCTATCCAGTTGGCCAATTAAGACTTCTCCAAGTTCAAGGTGAATTTTTAGAGGGAAAAGCTTCTCATTAGGCGCCATCCTGCAGATCCCAAACTCTGGCCGCTCAGAACCTGTGTTCCCAGATCTTTCCTGCCTTGGAAGGAGTCCTTGCATTGCAAGTGCGCTTAGAACTTGAGCAAGATTTCCATTCGGCTCCTCCCACAGGCGTATCCTGTTCACCTCTGTCCCACTCTCTACATGCTCTTTACTGACCTTCATTCTGTCCCCTGGGCCCTTCAGTTTCCCAAGTCATTCCCAAGGACAAGCACATGTTCCCTTCCACTGACCTTCAAGGGACAGGCAACAGCGTGTTTTCTGCAGAGAATTTAAACACTTTCAAAAACCAGTAGTCTCCCAATCAAGATCCAGTAATGCCAAGGCTGTCTTCTAGAATTACCGCTCTCAAAAGCAATCTTCTGGTATAGGGCCTCAGCCATTGCAGGTACTCACTTGTGTGCTAATGATCTCCATGGAAACGTTCAATCAGCCCGTTTCAGTGTGGGTCCCTGACATTATGGTGGACGTGGAACTTAGGTGTGACCACTCCCAGTTACACACTTGAGCCCTGCACATGTTATTCCTGCTTTGTTCTCAGAGTGAATTCTGGGGGGGGGGGGGGTTGTTATGATGACTCAGGCTTACCATGGGTGCACTTGTGTGGTATGGGGAGCACAGTTTAACTGTGTGTTCCAACATTTGGTGTGAAACAGGTTATGGCAGTAAGGACTGCAGACGAAACTTGGATTAGTTTAAATGTGCTAGTCTGTGTGGCTACGTGGGGGATTTTTGTATTTCAAATGCAAAACACTAAAACAGTAAGAGGTATGGTGTGAGTTTCCCAATGAGCATTTTAAACTCTAAGGGGGTCTCCTGATTCTGAATACCACTGTTCACACTGAACTTTAAAAACGTGAACCTTTTGTTTATTATCATTTTTGCCAGTTTCCTCCTGGGGCCTAATCTGTGTTCCATGCATTTCCATTTCACGGGGCTGCTGTAATGGCTTCCTAACCATTCCCATTTCCAGGTTCCCCTCTGCCTTACGCTAGCTAGCTAGCACTCTGCAGGTTCCTCTGCTGCCTTTGGAGTGACGAGTCTAAAGTAGATGGCACCATGCCAGCTTCCCTGGCTCCTGGTGCTTGCCAGGCCTGCAATGGCCCGAGATGCTGAGTGCTTCTCTGTCCCTCTCTGGCCTGCATCCTGTCCAGTGCATCTCAGGGCCTCTCACCACAGCCAACCTCTCTTCATTTGCACGCCATTCTCTTTTGCACCTTTCAGTCTTGCCTACACTCCCTCTTCCCACAGCTCCTGTTCCCCAGGATGCCTGGAGCCCGAGCCAGTCACCTGCCATCTGTCCTGTTGCTGGAGTCAGTATGTGAATCAGCTTCCACGATGACACTTACTGGATGGTGTTCCATCGCTGATGTCTGCGTTGCCTTGTTTCGTGCCTGCTACAGGCCGCACTCCCACACCTCACTCACACACGTGTGCAAACTGGACTCTTTCCACCCATGCTGTGTGCCTGAATCGACAGCGCAGAGTTCTGCTGTCTGTGATTCTGTGTGCACTAGGCGCTGGAATCTGGGAACAGTGTTTTCTGGTTTAGAGACTTGAACCCCAAACCAGCTGGTCTTTGAGCTGCCCGAGGGGGCCTTAAAGATGTAAACTCTGGGCTCTGAGACCACCTGGATTAGAATCTCTGGCAGGTAAGGCCTGGCAATTTGCATTATACACTAATGGAATAAGTTCATTTTGTGTAGGAAACTTTAAGTGAAGAAGGTATAATGGGCGGGGTGTGTGGGGTGCGGCACACTGTTCATCCCAGTGCTTGGGAGACAGATGCATTTGAATCTCTGTGAGTTGGTTTCTGGTACACATAGAAAGTTCCAAGCTAGCCAGAGCTACAAAGTGACCCTATCTAAAAAAGAAAAAAAGAAAAAAGAAAAAGAAAAATTACAGTTGTTTTTGTTGTTTTCCCTCTGTCCATTAGCTCACTTCTTTATACAAGAAAGGAATGTCATTGACTGTGTAGAGTGCCTTCTGTGTAAGAAGGTAAAGTGAGTTTATCCATTTACAGTTAAGAGCCCCGACTAACAATCCCATTAATCCTTGCTTTTCTGGGAGGTAGAAGGTGAGTCAAAATTTTGTCATCAGTCACAAAGGCTGGAACTCTGAGACTCTAAGTAACTTACTCTGGCTCATGATTTTAAAAGACGTTTGTATAATCGATCAATAAGGTTACTAAATATTAGTAGGTGGGTTTTTTTTTTTTTTTTTATAAAGGGTAGGGTTTCCTTCTCATGTTGTTTCATTAGAAGGCAGTGAAGTACACGGATTGGTGAGATGGTTTAGCAGGTAATAGCTCTTGCCTGGGAAGCTTGACAACCTGAGTTGGATCCCTGGAGCCCCAGCAAAGGCCTAAGGAAAGACCTGACCCACAGGGCTGTCCTTTAACCTTCATGTGCAAGACCACTCACGTGTGTCATAGACATACAACTATAGTAGATAAATAATAAGGAAAAAGGCTTAGTTAACTTAACAAAGAGAAATTAGGCAGAATGAGTTTGCAATTTCTGTAAAGTTAGCATTTTCCAGTAATTTCCTTGGCAAAAACAAAAATAAAAAACAAAAACCCCCACAATCCTGCTATGAACTTTAACCTCATCTTGATTGATTTTGTTAACGGAATTGTATTTTGATATGAGTGATTGTTCCTCTGAAACCATAGTAAAGACATAGAACGAGTGGGGTGCCTTAAGCAGTTCGAGGTGCGTTACCACTAAAGAAATAATGCTGGGGTTAAGAAAGAGAAACTTTGAGCAGATGCTCAAAGTCTTGTTGTTGCAGACTCCGCCAGTGTCCCATGTGTTCTTGTCTCTCTGACTCCCTCCTGAGTCAGAGAGGGTTCACAGAGTTTCATCTCTCCCGTCTTTTCTGCCTCTGCCTCCCCTCCACCACGGCACGGGCCCCCCGCGCCCCCCCTCCCCCCCCCCCCCCCCCCCCCGTACATACTGGTTTAGGTGTTGACATCTGCTATCACTGGGTTTCTCCCCGAGTGCCTACTTGAAGTCTGTGCCCTTGACTCCATTCTGGTGCTGTTTTTAAGCATGGGCGGGGGGGGGGGTGTATCAGGGGAAGCTGGTCATAACATAATGCAGCACAAACACCATTCCAGACACTGCTAAAATGAAGTCTGTCCATTCTTTGTGTCTACTTTAATGGCTCCTGCTCTGTCCTTCTCTAAGCTGGAAGCTTCAGTTTCCTCCTTGTTCTTATGGCACCCTCTTTTTTATTTACTCGCACGCAGTATGTGTGCGTGTACGAATGTGAGTGCAAGTATGAGTGTGTACTTCAGGTTGGCTGGCCAAGTGAGCTTCCGGTTTATTTTTCTGTGTCTGCCTCACATCTTGTCACAGGAGGGCTGGGATTACAGATTCTTGTCACTTCAGTTAGCCTTTTACATGTGTTCCTGTAGTGGGGAGGGAGAATTGAACTCAGGTCATCATGCTTGTGTGGCAAGTGTTTTTACCTGCTGAACCATCTCCCTGGCCTTTCTCCCTCTTTCTCTCTCAAGATGACAAAGGTTCTTTTTTTTAAAAAAGATTTATTTTATTTGGATGAGTACACTGTAGCTGTCTTCAGACACACCAGAAAAAGGGCATCAAATCCCATTACAGATGGTTGTGAGCCACCACGTGGTTGCTGGAATTTGAACTCAGGACTTCTGGAAGAGCAGTCAGTGCTCTTAACCACTGAGCCATCTCTCTAGCTTGGCTTTTGAAGATTTTAATATTTTTTTTTTTTTTAAGACAGAGTCTCAAGCTTAGGCTAGCCTTATAATTTCTGTGTAGCCAAGGATAACCTTAAACTTCTAATCCTGCCTCCACCTCTTGAGGGTCACAGGTATGTATCACTACATCTGACTGAAGAGCCCTCACTTCTGCATATTCTGTTCATATTACTGTAGCCACAGGTCAGGCTCTGCACTGACGCCAGACAGATCCATGCAAAACAGAGTGGATTGTGCCTCCTTGGGGAGGCACTCAGTAGCTCTCCACCTGTGGGACAGAAGAACAAGATCCTCTGCCCACCCACAGTCCTATGCGCTCCAACATGGGACCCACCTCTGTAGCGCCTTCTTTAGTATTCTTGTGTCTGTTTGAGGGATCACTGTAGCACCTGCTGATCCTGGCCCTTTTCCTTCTCTGCCATCTCCTGTACCTCAGATAACCCCTCTTGTTGCCCCTGGTCCTTGTGAGAGCATGCCAGGCTCTTGCCCTGGCTAGCTCCTGCTCTTTAAGGTACCCTTAAATGGGTTGGCTCCTTTTGGAACTTTCCCCACATGCCTGCTTTGTGTTAACTAGAATACATCTTAGATTTCCTTAGAGAGACTTAAATAACATCTTCTTTTACTTAGCTTTCTAATCTTACAGATTTCTGGGGAACAGGGTGGGTCGCTCTTGAGATTATCCAAGCAACAGATTACACCA
>JADRCD010229290.1:0-17490 GCA_019843815.1 Montemys delectorum
AAGCAAATTACCAAAGTAATAGACATGTATCTAGCCCAGAAGTTTCTTTTCCTAAAAACAAACAATAACAAAAGCCAGAAGTAGTTTTTAAATGTTTTAAAAATACAAACCTGGAAAAGAGTTCTCTCTCTTTCCCCCCTCTCCTTTATTCTCTCTCCCTCCCCTTTCCTCCCTCTCTCCTCTCCTTTTCTCTCTCCCCTTTCCTTCCCTCTCTCTCTCTTCTCCTTCCTTCCCCTTCTCTCCTCTCCTTCCCTCCCTCTTATGCCCCTGCTCCTTTCTTCTCTCCCTCTCGCTCCTTCACTCTGTCCACAGCTCCACTCTCTAATGACTCGCTGTGTCCCACACTTGGGGCAACCCCCCTTTCCCCAGTTTCCTAAGTGCAGGGAATTACAGGCATGTGTTACATGCCTGGCCCAGTTCTCTTTTTATCCCTTGACCTGAACCCACAGGAATAGGGGTCCCCAAATGGCAAGGTGTCAAGGGGAGGACTGAGGATGGTAAATAAAGAAGACAAAAGCAAAAGCTGGGGCCAGATCCGAATAAGTTGATGACTTAGGCCCAGCAAGTTTATTAAGAAGCACAGCATCATGTATACTATTTGTGGGGTCAGGGGGCAGGAGGAAGGGCTGACCGAGCTCAGCAGAGACCTAAGGCAGACAACATTGGAAAGAAAACATAGGATACCTCAGACACAGCTGCCTGAGGACTGAAAACCACAGCCCAAGAGGAAGAGTTGGGACCCCAGAAAGCACAGCCTTAACTGCTTCATCCTCAAGCGTGTGCGTGATTGTCCGTGTTCATATATGTCCGGTCCTGGCCGAAGAAGACTCAGAAGTGAAGTTCCCTTTGTCCTCTCATCGGGGCTTCTGCAAAAAATCTTCGATTGGTCTGACGCCCCACCAGCCCTCTACAAGTTGTTAACCTGCATAGATACCTTCCTTTTATGTGACTAATTGATGCACACACCCCAAGCACCTTGGCTTCCTGACCCCCGTGCTTGTGCTGTGGGCACCTGCTCAGCAAGCTTCTCCTAGCAGGCTCAGGATTGAGAACACTGGAGCAGGAAGCTGGGCACACTCCACGCTGGGGCTCTCAGCGGGAGAGACTTCCTCCTTCCTCTGGGCATTCCTTTGATGAGTCAGAAGGGCTTGGGTCTCATCCTGCGTTCTTAAGTGCTAAGGTTTTCAAATCTCCTTATTATCTCAATTTCCTTGGGGTGGAATGCACAAATGCTATTATCGCTCCCACAAACACTTTTCATAGAGTCACAGGTCTGGACCTCATGGAGCCCTCCTAAGAGGCAGCCGAGTTTGGATCATGCTTTTGTATAGTGCAGGGTTGAACTTTGCTTAGTGGGAGGTGGACAGCCACCTACAGGACCTAACTTTAGTGGAGGCAGGAGCCCCAAGTCCTCTTGGGAAGACGTCTCGAACATCTCACTGGGAGAAACAACCCCGTCTTGTTCTTCATTTGGAACGGATGTGGCCAGCAAGGCCCAGGCTCATGGATATCGTGTGTTCTTACAGTGGGTACCGTTAGAGCTCAGCTGGACCTCCTCGAGAACGCAAGCTCCCTGACTTGTTCTGTCTCTAGAGGTCTGCTCAGAGCCCATGTGCTAGCATCACTGACATTGGGTGCTGGGTTTTAGCTTCAGATATGTTATGAATTCCCTATGCCTCTGAGGTGGAGTGATGGTCAGCTTTAACTGTCAACCTGACACAAACTAGAATCACCTTTGAAGAGAGTCTCAGTGAGGGACTGTCTGGATCAGGTTGGCTTGTGAGCACATCTGTTGGGGTTGTCTTAATAGGCGATAAGACTCCCATCCTGATCCTAGAAGGGAGCAGGGTAGCACTGTTTCATGCTTTGGCCTCTGTGTTGTATAAGAGTGAAGAAAGCAAGCGAACGCATGTGTATTCCTTCCTCTCTACTCTTCTGTGATATGATCTATGTCAGGCTCCAGACACTGCGACCTACCCACAGTAATGGTCTGTACCCCGAAATTGTGATCTGGAATGAACCCTTTTTCCTGTACGTTGCTTTTCGTCAGGATATTTTATTGTAGCAGCAGCAGCAGCAGATGCGGCTCATCCTCTCTGTGCACATCCTCTGAAGTGTGGCTACAAACCTGACTCTGATGCCCGGAACACCAGAGGATGCAACCGTAGGCCTCCACTACACAAAACAGTATAAGGGGAAGCAGTGGCGGCTGCAGCTGGGAGAGCCATAGAGGCAGATACTCTGGGTGACTGTGGGAAGATCCAAAGCCAAGAAGGAAAAGGTCAAAAAAATAAGCTCTGAGAGGCCATCTTTCAATTGTGAGGGAAGGTGAGGACTCTGCAGCCCTTGGTACCCTGAATATGACCCTGACAAACACTCCAGACCAATCCCAGGCATGGATAGATCAGTAAACGCATCACCAAAGGCCTTGGGGGACAGGCATGCCCATTGCTGACCACCAAAGCAGTTCCTCTCAGCACCCTTTGCATGAACTTGAATGGATCCATCCTTAAATGAGAAAGCCCAGTGCACATGAAAAATTGATACAAAGACATGCCCCCGAGGGAGGTGTTAGTGACTCATAACCAGAGTAGCTCTCACTCTGATTATGGCACATCCAGGCTAGAAATTAGGATAACTGTGATTGACGTGTTAAAGGCTAGACTGGAAATGACTGACAACATAAATGAGTGGATGGGTAATTTTAGCATGGATTAAAGTCGTAAGAAAGAGAATAAAATAGGAATATTACAAATATAAATGCATAGCAGCAATGATCTTGATTTTAAAAAAGATTTATTTTCATTTTGTATTTGTGTGTGTGCGCGCGCGTGTGCGCACGGGCATGCACGCGTGTGCTTGAGTGTAAGCTCAAATAATGGGGCTAAAGAAGTATTTGAAAAGAAAATAGCCCAAGTCACAGGGATTCCAAACTTCAAATCTGAGAAGGCCATACACCCAAGAGAAGAAAAAAGACAAACAAAGCTTAGGTTGTTCAAAGCTGAACGAGGAAGAGGAAATCCTGTAGGTGGCCTAGGCGGGGTGGCAGTGACAGCTGACATGCTGTGGGGGTCCTCAGCCTTGCTTTTCATGGCCTACCATCTAAAATCAAGCCTCCTTGTTGGATACTCGCTCTGTGGTCAGAGGAATAGAGTGTATAACTGCTCTTCTATAGCAGCCGAGGGTTCACATGGCTGGATGCTGCTGGTCGGGGCCATTTCTGTCCTTAGTGATTTTCATTGCTGAGAGAAGTGTGTTAAATGTCAAGGTCAGTGACATAACTGTGTTTGTACTGGCTACTCCAGCTCCATTAACTTTAGTTTCCTATACTCTGAAGCTCTGCCCGTACTTGTGCATTTGGAAAAACTTAATCATGTTTGTGTGTATGGATGTGTGTGGCATTTATATGTTTCATGTGGGCGTGCATGCATATATATATATACATATATGTATATATATATATATGTCATCATGTGCATGTGTGTGTAGTGTTTGTATGGTTCATGTGGGTGTGCATCCGTGTGGAAACCAGAGGTCAGTAGCAGGTGCCTTCTTCAGTAGTTCTACACTGTATTTTTTGAGGCAGAGTCTCTCACTGAGCATGGGGCTCATTAATCCAGCCTGACTGGCTAGCCAGCAAGGCTTGGGAATTGTCATGTCACTTATTCCTCAGTGCTGATCTCACAAATGTGTCATGTTCCTATGAGGATCTGGGGATTTGAACTCAGTTCCTCAGCTTCTGTGGGAGGTACTTTACCCACCCAGCCATCTCCCAAGCTCCTTTCTCCATGTGGTATCTCTCCTTATCTCTAGCAGTCATTTCTGTGACAGCCTTCTGGTTGGGGATTCACACAGAGCTCTCCATTTCAACTTCATTAGGTCTCCATGACAGATCTTTCCTTCCACGTCTATCTCTAGTGTCCCCAGGCTTTTGTGCTTATAATGAGTTCCTTGTACAGACTATGTGCTTGGACCATGGTTTTAGAAAATGAATTGGGGACTTGTGTATTAATTTATGCAAGCAAGTCACTCATATTTAGAATTAGACCGGAAGGTACTGTCCTGCTGTTAATTTATTTTTCCATCTGCTCTGTGCTTCTCTCCCCCATTTCTGCTGCCCGTCTGGCCAATTGAACATTCTGTCTTAATTTATTAACTTACCATTTTTGTCTTTTCATAAATAAAATATTTATGCCAAGGATGTGGTTCAGTGGCAGGATGCACTCTCCATGCAAAAATCTGAGTTCTGTCCTCAGCATCAATATGTGTAAAAAAAAAAAAATTAAAACACTTGTTTTATGTGTTTCTACCACAGCTGGTATTTGCAATATGTGTCAGAGAATCCAAACTCACCTTTAGTTAAATTCTTCTTTGGTTGTATTAATACATAGTCCAGGAAATCGTATATTTCCAATTACCCCTTCCCATCTGCTCTAGTTTGCCTTCTATTATATATTTACTTCTGATGTGAACATATACTGCTATTATTTTATGTTACAGAGCAATCATGACCGAAAATGTTAATTTTAGTCTTATTTAAATCACTCCATTCCTCATGCTCTTATTTCTGTGCATGGATTTCTGACCCATTATTTCTCCTTAAATGATTCTTCTTTAACATTCATTTTCAAAGTCTACTTTAAAATTTTTAATTACCTGTATGTGTGTCTGTGTGTATGTGCATATGAGTGCAATGTCCAAGAATGCCAGTAGGGGGCGACAGATCCCCCCAGAGCTGTAATCACAAGTGGTTGTGAGTCACAGGATATGGAAGCCTGAATCCGAATGCAGGTCTTCTATAGAAGCGGCTTGCATTCTTAATCACTGTGTCATTTCTGTGGCCCTCCTTAACGTTTCTTCAATTACTCCAATTAGTTAGCAATTCCATTAGATTTTGTCTGGAAAATAAACTTTAAAAAAGTTTTATCTTTAATAGATTTTTTTTTTTCTGTGCACAGAATTGGAACTTAACAGTTATTTATTTCAGAAGTGAACTTGTGCCATCCTACCTGTTTTGCAGTGGGCATGATTTCCAGTCTAACCGCAACAGTACCTTCTGTTTCCATTCTCTGTTCTTTTCCTTGCTTTAATTTTTTTCTTTCAAGCCTTTTGTACTACCGAGTTCTTTATTATATAACTATATGACTGTATTAATTATGTATCTCTGCCAGATCAGCCTTTAAATCTCACCAGCACAGAAGGCTGCGTCTGGCCACACTCTGTGTTCAGCACCTAGGATAGCTCCCGGGTCTCAGCAACTTTGTTAAACAAAGAGACTTTTTATTCTTGTTTTACAGAGAGAAAGGTTATATGGTAACAGAACACACTGGGATTCTTAACTTGGTTTCTAAGAGGCTTCTTGAGTTGAAGACAGAGGAGGAGAGCCTAGGTTTCTTAGGGTTGCTCACGCAAGGTCTTAGCCCCAGCGACTGGAAGGGAACATGTTCAGTATGGGGAGAATAACTTAGTCTGTAGTTGCTGGTCTTCATTCAGTCTGTGGTGTGGATCCACTCCCAGCAGCTCCTCCCTGGATGTAAAGGTTGTCTGAAAGAGCGTTAAGGCAATCCATTATACGTGAGGCCTGATCAGACTTGCAAGAATAAATGTTGAGGACAAATAATCTTTCTATGGTTATAGCTATAAAATTGTATTTTCATTGTATTTATTATATTTTATTGTATTTATTGTATTTTGTTGTACTTTTATTTTTGAGACAAGGTCTTACAATGTAGCTTATGCTGTCCTGGAACTTGTTTATGTAGACCAGGCTGGTTAGAACAGAATCTTTAAAAGAAAAAAAACAAAAAACAAAACAAAACAAAACAAAACAAAACTCTTGGGAGCAAGTAAAAGCTAGCAAAGCTTGGGGGGAAGTGAGCATCCCTGGTTATTATTCTGCCTTTAAGGAGCTGGCTTGTCCTGGGAACCCGTGCTAATATAGAAGTGTGTGAAAGATGCTGATTAACTGCTATTGATCCTTCTCTGCGACTCTGCCTGGAAGGAGCCAAAAGCAAGCTCAGGGCCACCTACAGCCAGGCAGAAGCAAGGACTGAACTTGAAATCTTGAAAGAAGAAAGCAAAGACAAGAGCATGTACCCTGATTCCATGTGTATATCTAGGAAACAAAAGCTAGCCTGTCATGGAAAAGACACTGCTATGGTTTGAATATGCTTGGCCCAAACCTGACAACCCAAGTTTAAAGCTCAGGACCCACACGGTGGGAGAAGAGAGCTGACCCTCACAAGTTGTTCTTTGGGCCTCTCTCTCTCTCTCTCTCTCTCTCTCTCTCTCTCTCTCTCTCTCTCTCTCTCTCTGTGTGTGTGTGTGTGTGTGTATGCTCACACATTAAAAATAATTGAAAATTAAAAAAAAATAAAGAAATAAACACCATCCGCATCCCTGCTGTGTCTTAGTGCATTTTGCAACATGCAGTAAGATCTGCAAAGTGTTTTGTTCCTATGACAACTGATCCTCTGACTGCTTAAATCTGGATCTCTGGATTTTTCTGTGAATATTCGTGAGGAGTGCTCTCTCTGATTCTGTAGTGTAGGCAGTCTTTGGGTTGGGAAAGGTCACAGCAGACCACACAAAACTGTCCACTGCCTGATGAGGCAATAGCAGGCCACATGCAGGATGGTAGACCCAGAATACATTGTTTCTGCTGTTCTGAATGGAGAATGAAATGAATATGTCCTAAGATCCCCCAGGAGTCATCCCCACATCTCAAAGACCACTTTGTGTCTTTTATCCTGGGATAATGGAATTGTAGAAGTGTATAACTCGACAGTAAAAATATTAATCTCTAAAGGCAGCTTTCGTAATATGACATTTTATAAGCTGTTTTACACATACTGGAAGATGAACGTGACACGACTTGGTCTTTTTCAGAGCTCTGTGCTTCTGGCCTCTGTTCTTCTTACATGAGGATGGATAGCATTCGGTTTTCTGTGCCCCTCTTGGGGCTCACAGAGCACTTCAAGCATCATTTAGATGAATGATGGGAGCTAGAGAGATAGCTGAGCAGTTAAGAGCACTTGCTGCTCTTGCAGAGGACTTGAATCCAGTTTGCAGCACCCACATAGCAGCTCACAACCATCTGGAACTCCAGTACCGGGTGATCTGATGCCCTCTTCTGACCTCTGCAGATACTGCACCCATGTGGTGTATCCCCATACATGCAGAGGAAACACTCTTATAATAATATTTTTTTTAAATGAATGATGGGAGTGGGAAGTTGGTTTTTACATGGTCATGTCTTCTCTGCCTAATGAGCTCTTACTCCATGTGGTAATCTCAGTTCCTAGTCAAAGGGTCAGACTGCACACTGGGATTTCAAGGTCACATACATTCTTGTTTGGGTCCCCGTGCTTCAAGCTCTGTATCTTTTCCTGGTATCTTTCCATCCACTATATATGGACTGAATTCCATCTATTATTAGTGTGTGTGTGTGTATGTGTGTGTGTGTGTGTGTGTATATATGCATATGTATATGTTGTATGTAGGTTTGTGTATGTGTGTATGTAGTATGTGTATATGTGTATGCATGTATATGTGTATATGTGTGTATGTTTGTATATGTGCATATGTAGGATGTTTGTGTATGTGTATGTTGTATGTATATATTTATATGTGTGCATGTATGTATATAGTGTGTGTTTATGTATATATGCATGTGTCTATGTTACATGTTATATATATGTGCATGCATATGTATATGTATGTATATGTATGTATATGTGTATGTAGTATGTTTGTGTTTGTATGTATATGTGTATGTATATATGTTTGTATGTATATGTATATTTATATATATATGTTTGTGTATGTATATGTATGTGTATATGTTTGTGTATGTTATGTGTATATGTATGTGTACATATTTGTATGTGTGTATATAGTATGTATGTTTATGTATGTGTGTGTATGTGTATGTATGTGTGTGTTGTATGTTGTATATTTGTGCATGTATGTGTATATGTGTGTATGTTGTGTATGTGTGTATATGTGTGATTGTTGTGTGTGCCAATATACATGCATGTACATCATTCCATAGGTGCTGTCTAACTTGTATTTTGAGACAAGGTCTTTTACTGGCCTGGAATTCCTCCACTCACCTACCCGCAGTTTTGAGACAGAATCTTACACTGGCATGGCTCCTGCATGTAGGCTTGTCTGGCTGGTCGGGAAGCCTCAGGAATCTACCTTTCTCTCTAAGATGATGAGGACCTGCAACCACACCTAACGTTTTTCTTTTGTCTTCTTTTTAAAACTTTATTTATTTATATTGAATTTTATGTGTATGCATATTTTTCCTGCATGTATGTATGTGTACCCTGTGTGTGTAGTTTCCACCAAGGCCAGAAGATGGTATCAGATTCCCTAGATTAGGATTACAGACAGTTGTGAGCCTCCTCGGGGTGCTGGGAACTGAACCTGGGTCCCCTGCAAGAGCAGCCAGAGTGATCAACCACTGAGTCATCTCTTTAGCCCATCTTCTTTTTCATGTTGTTAAATGTCAGTTCTGGTCTTTGTTCTTGTAAGGCAAGTACTTTCCTGACCGATCCATCTCCTCATCCAAATGATTTTTAAGTTCTTAAAATAAAAATTCCCAGAGTCAGTGTGTCCCTGACAGTTGGCTACAATCAGAATGAGGTGAGGTGGGATTTGGTGTGGGTGGGTAGCAGCTGACAAGAAAGGCGAGGAACTCCTCCCAAATGTGGGGATGTTGAGGTCTGAATTGCAGAGAGTTTAAGAAATGGCTGACTACTTTGAGGCAGGAAGAGGGTGATTTTGGCTTGACTTCAGCTAAGACACCATGTTCTCTGGGGGTAGAGTAAGCAGAGTCCAGGGAAGGTCATTGCCTCATGAAACTCAACGTGTCCCAGCCCAGGGCTTCTGCAGAAGGGGAGTGCTTTTCTGTGACAGGTTTGATCCTTCCCCGAGACCCTTATGGATGGAAGGCAGATTCTTCACTGTGGGCACCACGGAACATACGAGCGCAATCCTCAGTCCTGTGTCCTTCCCTATGTGGGAACCTCATTCTGATGGCTCACTTCATAATTCTGGGGTCAGTAACACAAGTTTAAGTCCTTCCCACATTCCCGGAAAGACAGCCGCTTTTCTTGGCTTGTTGTATTGCTCCCTTTGTTAAAAAGCAAAGAGAAAGCTGGACAAGAGCATTCTTTTTTGTTTGTTTGTTTTGTTTTGTTTTTTCAAGACAGGGTTTCTCTGTGTAGCCCTGGCTGTCCTGGAACTCACTCTGTAGACCAGGCTGGCCTCAAACTCAGAGATCTGCCTGCCTCTGTCTCCCAAGTGCTGGGATTAAAGGTGTGCGCCACCACTGCCCGGCAAGAGTATTCTTTTTAGCTCAAGTTGAGAAGTTAAAAGAAATGACCCCGTTTCAACCCCTTGCTGGGATTACAATGTCGAGAGATATCAGCTACCCGCCGTCATTGCTGTTTCTAAAGAATATTATTCTTTTAGTTGTACAGATTTGTGGGTAAGTGTATGATACTTCCACTCTGGTGGGCTGTGTGTCATGGTTGGATGAGGGCTTCTGGCATTTCCACCACCTTAAATGTTTAAAAAATCAATTCGCACAAAATGATTGTGTGTGTGTGTTGGTGTGTGTGTTTGTTGTTAGAAGTGTGGTGTATAGTACCCCAACACAAATCAGATAACTCTGTTTGTATCTTATCATTGCTCTGTGGCTAGAGCCTGAAAGTTTCCCTCTTTTGTAAACTCATAAAACATATAATAGATTATTTGAGCTTCAGTACTTTAGCTGTTCTGCATAAAGTGATGTTGGGTGATCACATTCTCGTGTGTTCTGGCACACAATGAACATCTAGCCTCCCATCATTCCTATCCCTGAATCACTGAAGCCAGACCTGACACCCCTTTACTGCTCAGTCAGACGTTAGCCATTTAAAGTCCCCTTCTGTTCATGACCTCTGGCTCTGAATGGCTCTTTGGGGGGATTCATTATAGATGAATTTTTAAGTTCCTGTTTATCCTAGCTACCATTCCTTTGACTGATTAGTAATTTGAAAATAGGGGCTGGGAGATGGCTGAGTCAGTAAATGCTTACCCCATAAGCACAAGGACCTGAGATCAGTCCTCATCTATACAGAAAGCCAGGTGGGTGGTATCCAAACTCTGCCTGTGATCCAAAGTCTGGAGAGGCAGAGGTAGGAAGATCCCAGAGGCTCACTGGCTGGACAGCCTTGCCAAATCAGTGAGCTCTCTCAGGGCACAAGGTGAATGGCATCTGAAGAATGACACTTCAAGTTGACCTCTGGTCTCTACATATGTACACACACACACACACACACACACACACACACACACACACGTAGTATGCACTTCCAGTCAACCATGCCACGTCACAATTTCAGTCTTCCCATCTCTAGATGAAATCACAGGTTCCGCATGTATTCTGCTTCCCACTGGTTCCCAGCCTTCGTCCCTCATTCCCTCCCTTGAACTTCACACGAAGACACCTTCATGATGGAGAAAAGACCACAGCATTTTATTTGCACAGGAGACAGGAAGTAAAGGAGGAAGCCGATGTGTTTGGCAAGACCCCGTGGCAGGGGGTGAGCTAGAGGGCCCCCAGGTGCTGAGTCAGATACTACTGTGAGGTGACACCTCTTTCTCTCCAGTTTTTGAACCTGCATCTCACCGTTGGCAGGATTAATCCCGTCTGTGTTCCCAGTGTGTCCCATGAGCACTTAGCCTACCAGGATTTTAATCTAGTGCAGAGCCCTCTTGAATTTCTTTCAGATGCTCTGCTTTATGGCCAGAACAAAGCCTTTTCTTAGTAACATTAAAACCTTTTATGTGTCTTCAAATGTGGCACCAGAGTGGAATAAGATGCACCTGGGGCTTGATTAGTGGTGGTTTGAGCACATAAGAAAAGGTAAGATAAAGAAAACAGCGGCCCTCCCAAAAGGCGGCTGAGGTTACGCAACTCCATTAAATTATGTTTATGGTTTAACTTGTCAGTATTGTGTAACACAAAATGGCTTTCCTGGAGTCTATCTATCAGCTATTTGTCATTAATTAGTGCCTACAAATTACTCTTTGTACCTGTCCTGTTCTTTTGGTGCCTTATAAATCAGTGCTGTCATGGTTCATGAACTTCTACAGATGTCAAGTTCTGTTCGCAGCATGTCGTCTTTTCCTGATGTGTCTCCTATTCTCGCCTCCCCCCTCCCCAAGGTCTCCAACACCTGTGATTCTATCTTTGTGAACGGGAAGGAGATGAAGAGCAAAGTGGGCACGATTGTCAACTTCACCCACCAGCACTTCACTTCCCAGGTGGAGATCACCGTCTGGGTGCCCCGCCTGCCGCTGCAGATTGAGATCTCTGATACGGAGCTGAGCCAGATCAAGGGCTGGAGGATCCCTGTGGCATCCAACAGGAGGTGAGGAACAGGAGTCCTGGCTGTGGGTTAGAGGCTGCTGGGGCTCAGGTGTCTGTGGGAGGCAAGCTGGTTCCCAGGAAGCGATGTCTGAAGTTTGTTGCCATGGTCTGGGTTTGGCTTCCAGCAGTGCATGGTAGTCCTCTGGACTTAGGTTCCTGTGTATCTATCTGACTTGGATGACTACTAACAGATGGACATGAGAAAATTACGTCAAAGACAACATTAACAATAACAGCAGTGATACTGGCAGCCACGTAAGGCAGTCTCTAGGACATGGGAAGGTGAGGTGATATCTAAGAAGCACCTACACAGAGCTTGTCCTTCAGAACGTAACTGCTTCCTGCCATCTGCCCACTACTATCCATTACTTCCGCAGTCATTCTCTCCTCCCTGACTGTCAGCCACGGAGTGAGTGAGGTGTCCTGTGGTGAAAACTGCATGGTTGAAAACGAGACTGCCTGAGTTTCAACCTTGGTTTCTGCCATGTACAGCCACGTGACCGAATGACGTCACCTACATGTTCTTCAGTTCCTTCAGATATAAATTGGAAACAGTAGTATTACAAGTGGTCCCAAGAATCCAGTGAAAGGATGGGGGAGGTTCCCAAAGTCAAACGCTCCTCCAGGATCCCCATCTGCTGCTTATTCAGGTGTAGCAGAAATGCCCCCGCAGGTTCAAATGTTTCATCACCAGGTGCCCAGCAGGTGGCGCTGTTTGGGGGAGGTTATAGAACCTTTATGAGGAAGAGCCTTGATAGAGGAAGTATATCACTGGAGGTGGGTTGGGCTTTGAGAGTACACCCCACTTCCTGTTCTTACGCTCTGCTTCCTGAGTATGTGTATAATCTGAGCAGTAGTAGTAATAGTAGTGGTGGTGGTGGTGGTGGTGGTGGTGGTGGTGATGATGATGATGATGATGATGATGATGATGATGATTGCTTGGGCTGTCAGGCCTTCCTCACCATGATAAACGATATCCCTCTGGAACTGTGGGACAAGATTAACCCTCTCCTTCCCAAGTTGCTTTCTTTCCGGATATTATTTTATGACGGTAACAGACATGAAACTAGAAGTCTAGTCAAGCACTAACCTGGCACTGTGCCAAGGAGACTTCACAGATGCAATTACAGCCAAAGCAATCTATCTTAGGATGTGGAGATGGTCGAGGAGGACCAGACGCATCAGATAAGACCCTTGAAAGCAGAGCATCCCCTTCAGCTAGTGGCGGAAAGGCACTGGAGAGGTCTGAGGGTGAGGACCACTTGACAGGGCGATGCTGGCTTTGAAGATGGATTGAACCATGTGTCATGGGAAGCGGGTGGAGCCTTTAGGATCCATGAGCCTCCTCATGGTGAATGCAGGCCAGTGGCACCCAGTATAACTGTTGGTACCAACCTGCCTGTCTAGATGTGGCTTCTGCCCCAATAGCTTCAAGTGAGAGCCTGACTAACATCCTGACTTCAGCTTCTGGATCTTGACGCAGAGCTTCTCATTGGAGCTGTGTTGCTCCATGACTCAAAGAACTGCAAGCAAGCAAATGATTCAAAAAAAAAAAAAAAAAAGACTGTGTGGTTTGTAGACATTTGTTACACCACACAGGAAAAAAGTAACCCAGATAGTGTTGCCCACTCTTGGAGTGTGGCTGTAACACTCCACAGAGGGAGCCTTTGCAAGTAGACAGTAGGCGGAGGGTGGAAGTCTCTGGAGGAACATAGTGGCCCGTGACAGACTCTTTGTAGACTTATGGGTGTTGACAGTGTTGACAGTGAGTCCGAGAGCACGAGATGTTGGGAAGCTCCCATCGCCTGGTTGGAAGTAGCAGTCATCCTGGACAAGAACGCACTTGGAAAATATTGAGGGCATGGGGAACACGGATTCTCATTTGACTGCTACAGAATGCCAGTGTGCCGTGCCCTGCAGTTACACAGGAAGCAAATGAAACTGGCTCTGAAGCCGTGCCAGGCAAGGTGTTGCGTGTGAGCCTTGCTTTTTACGGTTAAAGGCTAGAGGAGAGAAAAAAGGAGGCGAAGGCTGTTAAACTGGAGGGGACAGGTACCCAGTGGTGTTGAAGCAATCGGCTTTCCCAGATGCCGAGCTGTGGGAAAACTCAGACATGCTCTGAAACAGGCTCAGCCTAACACAAAGGCCCAGGACTAGACGCCAAGTTCCTCGGAAACGACAGCACAGTGAACTGATGGCGTCCGAGGGGCTGGCCTGTTCCCTTGAACAAGGAGGTAGACATTACCCTTAGCAACAAAGCGTCGTGGACAGAACAGGAGCCATGGTGTCAGGGGAGTTCCACTGATGACCTCTAACCCAACCCCCAAAGCCCGCTGAAACCAGAGGCTGTGTGCACGCCAGAACAGAGTTAACAGAAGTGGATTCCTAGCCATCTCTGTGTTTTAAAATCACGATATCTAAGACATGTGGGTTGTAACGTTGAAATCGCCTGTTATCTTGAGGGGATATTTGCTGTGGAATCTCAACACCATTGAGAGCATAGGCAGTGTCAGCAAGGAGAAGTAACGGGAGGAAACCCCCAAGTTGATAGTCTCAGTAGCACGGGAAGGATGGTAGAATAAGGCCAATGAAGTCAGGGAGGGACGATAAGACTCAACCTGACTGACAGGGAAAATCAGCTGGCCTGATCACCAGGGACTTATAGGACAATGACAAGATGTCTGAAGATCCTGGAACTAGACTCTGGGGAGCAGATAGTGAAAGCAGGGGATGAGACCACATGATGCCAACAGACCAAACTTGGTAAAACACACAAGTATTCAGAGGCAGGCATCCGAGGCAACCACCAGCTGGACAAATGCTGAGGAACCTGTGTGACAGCAGGGATGACAACCTCTCACAGTGACATATCTGAGATTTAAAGACCAAGCAGGGGTCTTAAACAAACCAGAGGCTCACACTGATAATGATCAGAAGCCCGTCATAGTGTGAACCTCTGGTACATTCAAGATAGCCTCTCCGTTCTACCCACTTGGTTAAGGGAAAATTTCGCATCACTAGCACAGAGGACCAATCAGCATCCTCTGTTGTGAAATACCTTTGACGTAAAGAGCAGTATAGAGAGAGCGTGGATGTGGGATTGAGTGTTGTTTGGAGGCTGTGTGGGTATTTTCTCTAAGGGAGGTGTGTGGAAAACACCGGGGACGCTCACAATGGACCAGACAGGTACTGTCTCTGTGATGCATTCTGGAGGACTGAAAATAAAAAGAGAAGAGACTCTTAACACTTATTAGCTATTTTTCTTGTTACCTTGACCAGATATGTGGCGAAAGCAGCATTGGTGAGGAGAGGCTGATTTTCATTCGTGATGGGGTGGGGGAGAAGGCGTGGCTGCCGGCACAGGAGGCTGCTTATTCACATCAGGAGAAATCAGGAAGCGGTTGGGGGAATCCACAGCAAGGTTGTGCTGGAAACTCTAAATCTTGGAATCTCACTCTTCTGGCTAAATTCGGGGCCCGAAAGGTTTCACAGCCTCACCAAAGCTGCTGAGGACCAAGTATCCTGGCGTACAAACCTGTGTGGGATATTTTACATTCCATCACAGCGAGCATGCCACTCTGAGTTTAAATGCTATATCCTTTTGTCCCCAAAGCATTTTTCCCCCTTATCAATGAAGATAACTTGCCTTCTCTTTGGGAACCCAACATTTCTCTATGACTGTGCTGGAGAGTTTTTATATGCCTTCCTGCTTTGTTCTCAGACCTTAGGGAGACAGCCAATTCAGAAATCAAAGACACTCGGGCTCAGAGCTATAGTTAGCACTGGGCTGCTGGGCCACTTGAATACTGAGAAGATGGGTTTGCTCATGTGAGAAAGGACGGAATGGGCATAGAAGGGAAGGGACACTTGGTGGGGCAGTTAGCGTGGCCTTGGCCTTGCCTCTGCTGATGACCAGTTACGTGGCCTTGATTGAGAGGCCTCTACTCTCCCATCAGTAAGATTGGAACAAGAGTTAAACCTCAGTTTCTAGGTTCCTCAAAGGCTAAATGAGTTAAGTGTATGTGGCCACTGTGATGTCTGTCTGTCTGTCTGTCTGTCTGTCTGTCTGCCTGCCTGCCTGTCTGTCTGTCTGTCGCAAGGGCCAGAGCTCAAGATAGTCTAACACAATACACAAGGATGCCAGCTGGCACTCTGGGAGAACGGGCTGTGGTCTGTCTGACTCTTCTTGTAGGAGGTGTTGTGGATGCTGCTTTACCGTCTCTGACACCGTCTCCATTCACAGAGCAGCCAGCAGCCAGCAACATCCTCCCCTGGGAGGTCACAGGGCAAGTTCTACTCAAAGGGAAGGTTCTAGAATGGAGGAGACAGAGAGGATTTTTTTTTTTCTGGGGAGCTGTTGACAACTAGGGGTCAGTGGAAAATGGAAGGAGGGGAGGAGGAATAGAGAGAGACATGCATGAATGGATGAATGAATGAATTCATTCATTGGATGAACGAATGAATCAATGGATTCCTAATAGGAAAAAAGCTGCTGCATTTCCTCTGACTGCCAGGCCGAGTTAAGGGCAGTCACAACTCCTACCAATCAGGAACCTTAATCTGTTTTGCTTCCTTTGTGCTCCAGGCCCACCCGGGAGAGCGATGACGAGGACGATGAAGAGAAGAAGGGGCGAGGGTGTACCCTGCAGTACCAGCACGCCCTAGTGCGCGTCCTCACTCAGTTCGTATCTGAGTCACCTGACCTGGGTCAGCTGACCTACATGCTGGGCTCTGATTGGCAGTTTGACATCACCGACCTGGTAACCGAGTTTGTGAAGGTGGAGGAGCCAAAAATTGCCCAGTTACAGGATGGCAGGATCCTGGCAGGACGGGAGCCGGGCATCACCACTGTGCAGGTATTGCTGGGTGGGGTGGGTATGGGGGGCTCTTTGCCATGTTTCCCCTACCCTCAGTGATTTCTACAGTTAACTGATGCCATACAGCTCTGTACGTGTATGGTATGTGTGCATATCGCAATCAGCATGTGTCATTTTGCACACGTTCAGCCTGTGTGCAGGAATCTATTCACCAGTTTTACAGCTCAAAACTCAGGGAACACGGGCAACAAAGAAACAGTATTTTCCAGACACAGCAGGGCAGATGCACATATGACCTCAGTGGTTATGACAGTACAGACCTGGGCAAGCTCAAGTCAGACAAAATCCCAGCATGGAGCGAGTGGATGGGCGTGAGGTCCAGCTCCTAGCTGAGCAGCTGTTGGTGTTGATAGCTGCCAGGGGTTGGAGCGTCTATTTTCTCTAAGCATATGGGCCTTGGTAGGGCAACTCTAGTGGCGAGGATGTGCCGAGTAATATATGCCCAGCACAAATTAAATTTGATTTAAAATGAACAATAAAGAGGACACAAGGTTGGGTTAGGTGGGGAAGGGTGTGGGTCTGGGAGGATGGGGAAGGAGTAGATAAGATACATTGTATGAAATTATTAAAAGGTTACTTAAATCGTTTTAAAAATTTCTTTGCATTTTAAGAGTATAGAAAAATATACCTTTGCCAGAGGAAGCTAAATTAAATACACACTACCAGAAATCATTTTATTCTAAGTGAGAGCTTTTAAATTTTTTTTTTAAAGATTGTACATATATGGCTGCTTGTGCTACAGTGTGTGGGTATTCGGAGGTCAGGAGGCACCTCTGTGGAGTTGATTCTCCTGTTCTGCCTTTCTGTGGGTTCTGAGGTTCGAACTCAGGTCACTAGGCTTGCATAGCAAGTGCCTTTACCCACCGAGCCATCTTGCTGTCCCACAACCCTTTACATTTTGCACGGCAGAGTAGATAGTAGCCAACATCCTAAAAGCTAAACCCACCTCCAGCCTTGTGGTTTAGCTGTTAGCCATGCTACACTCAGAATGGTAGACATCATGAAATGTAAAACTATACATTTCACAAGAGATAAAGACCCATGGTTGAATGGTCTCCATGACATCCTGACAACAACTTCTTATTGCAAATTGTGGTAGGATGATCATGCAGAATTCTTATACCAACCCAAAATATATCTGTCATCATTAAGCCATGGGTTTTTGTTTTGTTTTGTTTTGTTTTG
>JADRCD010229293.1:0-15620 GCA_019843815.1 Montemys delectorum
ATACATACATACATACATACATATATACATACATACACAAATACGCTAATTTATTTATAGTGAGAAGCAACTTTGCCCTCAAACTAGCTATTGCTTCTTTTTCTTTCTGGTTTATATTATGTATGTACACAAATGTGTTCTCTTCTTTAGTTCTTTATCCATTTATATATGAATGTCTGTCACTGGTAAATATTTGATATAATACTATCAAAACCCAACTTTGCAGGTTGTCTTCCTATGAAGGGGCTCTTTATAAACTGCTGTTCATAAGGTAGTATTCAGAGGCTAAAACTATGGTCTTTCAACAATATTTATTTTTGTGGTGCTGGGCATTAAACCTAGGGTCCTGTGTACTCTTCCATTGAGCCCATGAATCATTCTTCTTTCCTGTGCTGTGTCAAGATGGCATCTGGGAACCCTCAACATGCCACTACGTTTTCTACTAACTGACTGAGGATCTGAACAGGTACTTTGTATAAAGCAGCGTCTTCCATTCTTGACATCAGCACCACTGGTAGATTTTCACCAGGCTCAGTTCAGTTCAACATTTCTCCCTTTGATTTTCCTGCTTCACTCCTGCTATGCTCCCATAACTGCTTCTATAGCTTTCAGCTGTGGAGAGATTGTAGGACAACTGAACAAAATGCTTTCAAAGTGTTCAGGGGTTGGAGCCAAATGCCTTCAGAGGTCAAGTGCATAGAAGAATGGGAGAAGAACAAGCGTAATGTAGGAAGATAATGGGCACTTCAAACAAAGCAGTCAAGTCCAATCAACAGCCGATGACTGGAGGACAATTATAAACTCAAGGATATAAATAAACAAGTTACAATGCTATGAGCTCTCCTTCCACATTCTAAAATCTCCAACTTGTCCTACATACACATTACAGATGAGCACCTTTTTTTTTTAGACTGTCCTAAATTGCTTATTCGATATGGATTTTATAAATATAACGTGTGTCGGTGGTAACAGTGGAGCAGGAGAGTATTGTGCCTTCTTAGGGCTGCACGGCGAGAGCCATCAATAGTGTGGTGGAACTTGTGGCCTTTTCCAAGACCATGGCTCTTGTGATCAGCAGATGTCAGCCCACACATCTCTCTGTGCTTATGGACTGGGTCGATGACTCCCCTCAAAGCCCCACCGTGGCACCCAACTCTCACCTCAGCAACAAACAGTGAAGGCCTCAGGCAAATTTCAGCTGGTTAACACCGTGGTGGACAGGCCTGCTGTAAGGTGCTCCCTTAGGAACTCGGCATTTGCGACCACCACTGTGGACGTGAATCCTGTAACTAGCATAACCTTACTTAGCCTTGTATCCCAGCCTTGGTGCTTCAACAGGCCAGGTGGGGCAGGAAGCCCTGTGCAACTCAGAGAGCTGGCCATACTGCCAGCAGTGGACCTTCAGAAGAAAGCGCATCACGTCGGACTGCTTCTTCCTCCATAGCTCCTGAGGTATTTGTATGCACTCATCTTGGCTCACCTGATGGCTGCCGCCAGAGGAAAAGAGGAAGCCTTTTTTCCACAGATGAGTATCTTAAAGGAGCCACGATGGAGAGTGTAGTAGTTTCATTTCTGCTGCTGTGATGAAACACTATGACCAAGAAAACTTATATATATATATATATATGTATACACACACACACACACACACACACACACACACACACATAACATTTAATTGGGCTTTGATTGCAGTGGTTCTCAACCTGTGGGTCATGAACCCTTTGGGGACATCACATATCAGACATCCGGCATATCAGATATTTACATTATAATTAACAACAGTAGCAAAATTGCAGGTATGAAGTAGCAATGAAATGATTTTATGGTTGGGGTCACCACAACATGAGGAACTCTATTAAGGAGTAGCAGGATGAAAACCACTGTCCTAGAGTCCGTGATTGTGAGGCGAACACAGGTTGGCAGGACAGCTGATAGCTCACATTTGACACGACAGTCTTTTGAAACTTCAGAGCCCACACCTATGCCATATTTCCTCCAACAAGGCCACAACCTCCTAGTCCTCCCCAAAGATCCACTCAGAGGATGGATAAATTCTAATGCCTGAAACTAAAGGAGTACACCTTAGTCAAACCACCACAGAGAGGTTGTTGAGTTTGAGATTTAGGGCTTGGGATTAAGAGTCTGACTGACCTAGTTTGTACATGGGACCCCCATTGACCAATTGCCTGGTCTTAAATATAGCAATTTCAGTGGTTCTCCTGGTTAGCCTCCATCGTCAACATGACACAGCACAGAATTATCTGAGGGAATCTTGACTGGGAGATTGCCTCAATCAGATGGACCTGTGGGGCCATTTTCTTCATTGCTAATTGATGTAGGAGGTCGCTGCCCACTGTGGGTAGTGTGGTCCTTGGGCACAGGGACCTGGGCTATATAAGAAAAGTAGCTGAAAGGGAGCAGGCCACTGCGTAGCATTCCTCCATGGTGTCAGTAGTCTTCCATCTCCACAACTGCATATCTCCAGAAACTAATTGGCCCAGATACTTGGACACTTAGTGTTCACTGAGAAGTAGGTAGATGTCTGGGCCTCTGTTGCAGGAGTCATGCACAGACAGTTGGCTACAAAACTGGCATACTCTTATCGTCCTGAGATGTTTGTTAAAATAAGGAAGCCTCCCGTAGCACTTCCGGTCCTCAAACTCATGCCTATGTAGGCCTGGTCATGCTTCTAAGATGTGGAAACGAAGATTCAAATTGGAACTGGGGTGGAGGGGAGGCTTTGATTTAGGGATGGTTGGCAGCAAGGCCCAAGCTTCCCTTCAGCCTGAGTCTGTTTCTTGGAGCAGCTGTTTTTCCTTAAGCGAGGGTCCCATTAGGCAGTGCTTTTCAAGGCAGCTATTATTTCCTTCAGGTTTGCCCCTAACACTGCCGTGTGGTTCAGTAGAGGCTAGTGGTGTCGGTTTGTGCATGGGCCTGGTGACTCTTGGGAGCACCAATTTACCAAGAATGAGCACAGATGTCCAATGGCTGTCGGAAGGGAACAATCTTCTGTCAATTCAAGTCCAGAACAAACTTGAATGAACGGCCTGCAGTTAAAAGGCCATCCTATTTCAGAAAGGAAATGTGCAGAACATGTTGCCTGGATATTTTACTGCAGCATACCCTTGTCTCTCTCTGTGTGTGTGTGTGTGTTAGCTTGCTCACGTGTATATTCACGTAGAAGCCAGAAGATAACCTCTGATAGTGCACCTCAGGAGCCATTTATCCTGTTCTTTGGACAGTGTTTCTTATTGACCTGGGGCTCACCAGTCAGGCTAGACTGGCTGGCCAACAAACTCCATGGCTGCTTCTGTCTCTACCTCCCTATGACCAGGGTTACAAGCACATATCATCATGCCTGGCTTTTTACATGAGTCAGGTCCTAATGTGTGCACATCAAGCACTCTGCTGACTGGGATCTCCCTGTACTATGGTTTTGATTAAGTTATGTTCACAATCTTAGGGAAACATTGTTCTCAACATATTCTTACAGTTTAGGCTTTGGGTATGTACAAGGACAAGCTTCTGTAGAGTATTCAGTGTATTCAGGGCATGGACAGAGCAGGTTCATACAATTAATCCTCCCAATTAAATGATTTTTGACATACTTGGTGGTGGAATGCATTATGTTGTCATTAACAATAAGAATGTGAGCATTGAAGTTAGAGAGACAAATTCAACTCCTCACTCTCTTTTTAGGCATGTGACTTTAACACAGCCCTTCAGTCTCTCCAAATCTGCTGTAATGATCGAGGCTCCCAACTTTACATTTCCTTGCAGGTGTCAAAGTCCTCAGTGTCTGGATTCAGTAAGTGTTCTCAACAACTCCTTTTCTCCACTCTCCAATGCTTCAAGTAACAATGAACAAAAATAACAAATCACACATGTGAGCACTGATTCACCAATTTGTGAGTTTGGTTCAGAGTGGACAGTCTCCATGGGTGTTTCTATGGGACTGGAAGGGCTAGAGAAAACCCGCCAGGCAGCAGAGGATGTCACCTTGGTAACTGCCTAGGGCTTTCTGGTGATCAGTATTGCTTTCTAATGAAAGAATGAAAAACGGAAACAAATACCAGGGAGGAATTGATAGCTGGAGATGGCAGAAAAGTGGGACTTGATGCACAGTGCTATAAGAGAGTGTCGGGTGTGAGAGGGTGTCTGGGTGGCAGAAATCTCTTAGAAAATTTTTGTTGAGAGTTAAGAAAAGGGAGCTTAAGCTATGCAGAAATGCCACAGGGTCAGGGTAGCCTGGCAGACGCTTCCCCAACCTCTGAGCTCAGGCATAATTACCTCATTGTCCGCCCATGTTTTCTATGCGCAGTTGTTTTTCTAAACAAACCACCTCTTCACCTTCATTAAGAAGAATACGTTTCTTGTAGGGGCACAAGGTTCCTGGTAATTACCCCCTTTACTCTCTCTCCCTCAAGTTTCTGGTTCCTAGCCAAGGTGACTGCTAGGACAGAGGACCAGCGAGCTCTGAGAGGGGAGGTATATGGCTGGCACTTGACATGCTCTTAGGGGAAGTCTTTGAATATGTGTCATCCGAGCTGAAAGTGTGGTTCATCATAGGGCACTTGCTTTATGTGAGCAAGGAGCTGGGTTCTCTCTCATCATAAGACCAGAGCACCTAGAGCACAATCCTTGTGGGGCTAGTTACTAAATACTCAAGTTTCTGGGCATCAGCCCTGTTTTGCCTAGCTAGATTTTCAAAGATTGCAAGGATGACTAGGCATTTGCTCTTCTAGGGATCAATATCAGAGTAATCTTGAGAGTCCTTGATATGGGGCCCTGGGGTGAGCTGTGGGAAGTTCAAGCCATTGGCATATGCTGACTCGGAAGGCAAAGTGCTTCTCTTGTATGTTTTCATTCAGTAGAGAATGAAATGTTCCTCTCATCAGCACCAGGTGAGGTGCACCTGCTATCTGAAAGGGGCAGGCAAACCAAAGCTAGGGTACCTTTCCTAGTCCCTCCCAACCTACTTATTTTTCTGCCCTCACTAACTTTCTGAATCACTGCCATGGATTCTCATTGGAAGCATGCCTATCCTTTGGTCCCAGGTTTGTTACGATCTCTACTGTGCACTCTCTGAAGCAGTTTCTTTGGCATTCAAAGAGGATAAAGGGGGCATCCAGCATCTTCTACAAGTTTATCAGTAGAGGGCCACAGGACCTCCAGCCCTAGCATTGACACAGACACTCACTTCAATTGCTTTCCAATTTTGGTTGCCAGCTTTTTTTTTTTTTTTTTTTAAGGACTGAGCCATCTCTCCAGCCCTCTTTCCAACTTTGCAAGCATGGTTTATGTGTTCCCAAAGTTCTGTGGCAATGTCCTGTTTTTGTCTTGTTCCATTTTCTTTTGTTTGGACAAAGCTGAAGGAAACTACAATGGAAGTTGTTTTCAGTACTTTTACCATAAACTTTTAATTACCCACCAGGAAAGAAAAAAGAGCGGTTCATTGAATGCTCCCTTCCAGAGATACATCCTGGAGGAAGGAAATGATGATGTCACTGGCCAAGGGCCTTAACACAGTCAGAGGTACCAGTCAGATCAGCTGAGTGATACTGGAAGGGAACACAAGTAATTCCTGGTTTTGTTTGAAAATGGTAAGAGCATCAAAATAAGGAATAGGCAGTTGTACCCTAATGCCTATCCTCAAACCTCTAAGCAGAATGTGGTGCCCAGAAATATTCTCTGAGAGAAGTAATTTCATGTAGGGACCTCTCTTGTGCTTCTCTCTCTCTCTCTCTCTCTCTCAATATATATATACATATATATACATATATATACATATATATGTATATATATATGTATATATATTGTATTTATATGTATATATGTATACATATATATGTATATATATGTGTATATATATTGTATTTATAGTATATATTTATACATATATATATGTATATATATGTATATATATGTATATATATATATATATCTTCTTCTCATACAGTTCATCCTGACCACTGTTTCTCCTCCACTCTTACCAGCATCCTTCCACTTTCCCTCTCCCCTAGACCAACTCCTGCCCATCATCTCTCATCAGAAAAGAGCAGGCCTCCAAGAGACAACAATCAAACACACAACAAGATTCAATAAAGCAAGGCAAGAGCTGTCACACCAAAGCTAGACAAGGCAACCAACCTAACAGGAGGAGAAGAGTCCCAAGAGCAGGCAATAGAGTCAAAGACATACCTGCTCCCACTATTAGAAGTTTCACAAGACACTAAGCTGACAGCCATAACATGTACACAGAGGACCTGCTGCAGACCCATGCAGGCTCTATGCATGCTGCTTCAGTCTCTGTGAGCCCATAGGAGCACTTAGTTGATTCAGTCGGCTGTGCTCTCCTGGTGTCCTGTATCTCCTCTGGCTCCTAGAATTCTTCAGCCACCTCTTCTGCAGGGTTCCCCAATCTCTGAGGGGAGCGGCCCAATGGAGGACTCCAATTTAAACTCTCTCCATATAACCTGACATTTACTTTTAAATTGGGTTAGTCTTCAGTTTCCTCTTGTTCCACCCACAGTGTGTTATCACCACCATGTAACCATGACCTTCACTCAGTTTTCCCATTCATAAGTGATGCAAATAGATTAAACAGCATTAAAAACCCTTCTTTCTAGAATTCTGAAAGTGAATATGACTCCTGCAGTCAAGAAGCCTCTGGTCTCTCAGTAGACATAACAATACACAAGGCAAGCCACAAACTCAAGGGTCTGATTGCATTGCATTGTCTTAGGATTCTCTCTCTCTCTCTCTCTCTCTCTCTCTCTCTCTCTCTCTTTCCATTTTTCTTTCTTTTTTTTAATTTTTAGATTTATTTTATATGCGTACACTGTAGCTGTCTTCAGACACACCAGAAGAGAGTGTCAGATTTCATTATAGATGGTTGTGAGCCACCATGTGGTTGCTGGGAACTGAACTCAGGACCTCTGGAAGAGCAGTTAGTGCTCTTGACCACTGAGTCATCTCTCCAGCCCCCTCTTTCTTGGTTTTTCAAGACATGGTTTCTCCATGTAGCCCTGGCTGTCCTGGCACTTACTCTCTAGACCAGGCTAGCCTTGAACTCACAGAGATCTGCCTGCTTCTGCTTCCCTAGTGCTGGAATGTGAATTGTAAGGAAGATAGAGAGGGCACACTGGTATCTTCAGAAAAGATTTTTCCATGGGGATCACAACAGAGTTAGGTCTAGGTGGGCTTTCAAAATTCTTATGATGGGCTTGTGCTTTTTAATACCTGGGTATTGAGAGAGTGGAAGATAAGAGATGGAAGCAAAGGTTTTCAGAGGAACCCTTTTCCCAGAAGAAGGTGGTTTTTCATGTTGCTATGTTTCTATTTAGTATTTCACACAAATTATACACGAGGTCATATTACACCATTATTATTCATTTATAGTCTTTCCTTTGGTTTGAGAACTCTGGTCAACACTTATGCCTTAAACACATTTTAACTGTGTGCCTGCATTAATGGTACACTTAACAATTGGATGAATACACTTTCTACAGTTTGAAGATGTTTGATTGTTCATTAGAGTGAACACAGGACATCTCTATTGACTTCTTTAGGGATCAGGTGTCTCATGCAAAGATTGAGCTGAGTTACTTAATCTTAAGATTAAACTAAGTTGCTCTGTCTTAACCTCACATTGCTGCATTGGTTGATTTATAGATATCTTAAGTGCAAATGAGGAATGTGTCAAGAAAAAAACCGAGTCTCTGTCAAATTGAAAGGACCAGGAAAAAGTGTTCAGATAACTTTTCAGCTCCATGAAAAGAAGCCAGAATGAACAAGTTTAGTCTCCAGTACTACAGGGAATTGTTTACTTCTTGGTATGGGACGACTTCTTAGTGTCCCTCAGTCCTTGGTGTGGACCAGTTTCCTTGGCCTTAGATGCTGTTTCTTTGTTCTCTCCATTGTTATAGCATCTCATAAGGCTGTATACAAGAGACTAAAAGTCACTTCCTGACTTACAGGTAGAAGTATGTCTAATTTTCAAGATCGAGGAACATTAGTTTACATCATGGATCTGACAACTGCAATCGAAATACTGCTTGAGATTAAAGTGAAAGAAACATGGCCTGTGCTTATCATTTCTGTTTTACACCACAGAGAATTAAGCACGGTAAAGTTTAAGTGTGGTTATGTTCTTAAACTAGTGGATTCTTTCTCTCCCTTCCTTTTTTCTTTCCCTCCCTTTCTGCCTTCCCTCCTTTTCTTTCTTCCTGTTTGACCAATACCAATGAGCTTATAATGTCCAAAGTACTATGCTAAGCTCTCAGACACCCCAGAGACTCATTATTCGTGCAAACACAGGCAAGAATATACAAAGTACGAAAGTTTACTAGAGCTACCATAACAAAGCACCACTGACTACATAGTTTAAACAGCAGTAGTATATTCTCTGGCCATTCTAGAAACCTGGCACTTATGCTAAGGCTAGGTATGGTCATGAACACTGTAAACCCAGCCTGGATGGAGACAGGAGGATTCCCAGAGTTCAAAGACCAGATAGTCTAGTAAATCATGAGGTCTGAGTTCGTAGATAGATAGGGAGAGCGAGAGCCAGAGCGAGAGCGAGAGCGAGAGCGAGAGCGAGAGAGAGAGAGAGAGAGAGAGAGAGACAGACTCAAAAAATAAGGGGTGGGGCAGTTATGAAGCAGACATTCCAACCTGAGACTTCCACACACACATGTATACCCACCTTCCATCCCCAGCCCCAAGGAAATTCAATATATGAATGTTGTGGGGTTGTGGATTCAGTCCACAATGCACCCTTGATTCACAAAGGGGATATGCTCATAGATATTTTATTAAAGCTGGTTTTCCCTCCTCCTCCTCCTCCTCCTCCTCCTCCTCCTCCTCCTCCTCCTCCTCCTCCTAGGTTTAATAGGTTAATACCTATAACAAATTGAAAATCAACTAAAAAATCCAAAACATTAATTTTTTCATACTCATTCAGGATTTTGCTATTTGAAAAAGACAGTAATTTTTTTCTCTATTTTTTTTCACTAAGCTATGTTAACCAGCCCTGTCTGCTTTGTTTTACTAAGTCCTTAGTTACAGCCTGCAGCTGACGTAGGATGTCTTGCGCTTGAAATGTGCACACATTGTACAAGCTCTTAAAGAAGAAGAAGAAAGAAAGAAAAAAAACTCATAGTATTTTACTAGCCTTAGGCTGAGATTTATTATAGGGAGGATTTCAAGGGTATTAAAAAAGGGATGGGTAATGTTGACCAATTTTCTTGTAATGAACATAGATGAATTGCTTGGACTTGAATAAAAGGAAACAATGTGATTTGGGGTCAAAAGGAACCACATGACCTTAAGCTTACCGGCTGTGTTTATCAACAGGAAACCACAAGCTTGTTGAAGATACTTCTGTTTCCTTAGGGGGCATTTTCATCTCTGACCTTGGGCTTGACCTATTTAAACCCTTGTGAAATGATGAAAGAGAATGCAGAATCTCATTTATGTGCCAATTTTGGTATTACCACAGGATGGTGATTTTTTTCAAACAATCCTGGTTTAAAGGTTTGGGAATATAGCTCAGTGGTAAAGTACTTGCCTAGTGTGCATGCAGCCCTGTATTAGATCCCTTACATTACAAAATGATGATGGTGGTGTGGTAATGCTAATGCACATATAGATGATTTTGGTTTGTCTGTGCAACACTGGATTGTGGTTATTTTATGTGGCAAAACTCACATTTTAAGTAATGCCTTGCTCTGGAAATGTGCACTCATTGTACAAGCTCTTAAGAAAGAGAAGGAGGACGAGGAAGAGGAGGGGGAGGGGGAGGGAGAAGGGGAGAAGGAGGAGAACAACAACAACACAATATTCTGCTGGCCTTAGGCTGAGATTTATTATAGGGAGTATTTCAAGGGTATTGAAAAAAGGGATGGGTAATGTTGACGAATTTTCTTTCTAACTTGATCTTTTTCCACCAGAAATACTTTTTTTTTTTTTTTCTAAGACAGGGTTTCTCTGTATAGCCCTGGCTGTCCTGGAACTCACTCTGTAGACCAGGCTGGCCTCGAACTCAGAAATCCACCTGCCTCTGCCTCCCAAGTGCTGGGATTAAAGGCTTGTGTCACCACAGCCCGGCTGAGAAATAATTTTTCAGAAAACATTGTGTGGTTTGAATAAAAATGGCTCCATAGATTTGAATGCTTTAGTTACCAGGGAATGTCACTATTTGAGGAGGATTAGAAGATATGACTCTGTTCGAATAGGTATGGCCTTGTAGAAGGAAATGTGCCACTGGGGGTGGGGGTGGGGATTGAGGTTTCAAAAGCCCAAGCCAGGCCAGGTCCAGTTCCTCTCCCTCCCTCCCCCCCCCCCCCTCCCCCTCTCCCTCCCCCCCTCTCCCTCCCTCTCTCTCTGTGTGGGTGTGTGTGTGTGTGTGTGTGTCTTTAGCCTCCGTCTCTACTTATGGATCAGGATGTAGCTCTTAACTACTTTTCCACCACACTTGCCTGCCACCCAGCTTCCAGTCATGATGATAATGGGCTAAACCCCTGAAACTGTAAGCAAGCCCAAATCAAATGCTTTCATCTATAAGAGCTGGCTCAGTCATGGTGTCTGTTTGGAGCAATAGAAGAGTGAGTGAGCAGATGTTGGTACCAGGGATTGGGGTATTGTAGAGACAGGCCTGACCATGCTGCTTGTTCCCAGGATGTGGACTTTGGGATTCCGGATTAGGAAAGAAGTTGAATTTGGCTTAATGGTTCATACTAGTTCCTTCAGTGGTACTGAAAGTAGTTCCAATGGTGGGGAGTCCAGCTCAATACGTTTCAGAGGGGAAGAATATTAGTAAGTGGCCTAGAGACCACTCTTGTGACATCTTTGACGAAGAATATGACTGGATTTTACCTTTTTCCTAAAAATTTCCCAGAGGATAAATGGAAGAGTTTTGGAGTAATAGCATTGGCAGAGGAGATTTCAAGACAGCCTACTATTCACTCTGTCATATCGTTATTAGTGGTCATTATTCTACAGATCTATTATGTAAAGAAGCAATCTAAGCAAGGAAAAATACAAAATATACAATTTGAGGAGAATAGGAGTACCAGGGAGTATAAGAGAGCTAAATCCAATGCTCAAGGAGATAAAAAAAAAAAAGTTTAAAGAAAAGCCTAATGATACATGGAATAAAGACAATAGTTTTGCCTTGTGAAAAGAAAATCAAGGAAACACTAAATCACAAAGAAAGCTATCAACAACAGAAAGCTGGCATGAATGTGTTTGAACAAGGGGACTATGTTCCAGCCCCACCAAGCAGCAGAATTTGGAAGCTTTGGCCACATGGTTCTGGTTTTAGAATCAAGGATACAAGCAAGGTTTGTAGGAAAGCCGCTGAGACAGGTGTGTGTTCATGGCATGTGTTCCAGCAAGGAAGCCCAGAGAGGCCATTGCAAGAAGCTGTGAAAGGGAAGTTTGGATTCTATTGGAGAGCCCAAGATGTTGGAGATGCCAGAGACATGGGATACCTGCCAAGGAGAGCTGTTAACAGGATGTGGAACCAGCTTAAGAGAATGAAGTCTGTTGAAATCAATAAAGCTGAAATGAGTCTGAGATCTGAAAAGCACTTTGATATCAGACTCAGAGACACAGAGTTTGGAGCTTATATTACTAAATTTCAGTCTTTCTTTGGTCTAGCATTTCTTCACTATGCTTTCTTTTCTCTCTTTTGGAATGGTAATGTGTATTCTGTGCCATTGTATGTTGGAAGTATGTGATCTGCTTTTTTATTTTGATATCACAAGTTATTCTTTGGTTGTCTAAGAGCTTTCGCTGGTCTTTCCAGCATGATAGTTAAGTTGAGAATTGTAAGCCCCTCAAGGCACACTAGTGGGCCGACCCTCTGAGGACCTCCAGCCACCAGGTTCCACCCACAGAGCACTCTAACTACCCGAAAGCCTGACTCAGCTCTTGCCCTACAGAGAAAAAGTCCAAGCTTTGGACTTGAAAACACACTAATCCCCACCCTGGGAAGCTCCACCCTATATATATGGGAACTCTATACAAACCGTGTCTTCTGTTGAGTTCTCTGGTGCTTCTTGCCTGAGCAGGAGCAGCCACAGTACTGGGTTTTTCTCTCCCAATAAATCTCTTGTGTGAGGTTTGTTGTGCAGTATGACTTTATGGTATTCCTTGGTCATAAATACCTGCCAGGATACCTTTCCCTCAGATCTCTAAGACCTTGGGGAAATTTTCTCCCACCAGAGCAGAGCTGTAACACTTCCATTGGGAAAGCTTTTCCCATTCAGAGCTGTAACACTCTCATGAATGATCCCAGAGTTAGTAAATATAGGGGCTCTTGCATTTTTATCTTACACTGGAAGGGAGCATAAGGTTTGAGGTGCACTTGTGGCATTATTAGTGTTTTATTTTCACAAAGAAGAAAGGTGAAATGCAGCTTGGAAATTCCACCAGGAACTTAACCAAAGTTGATTTTAGTAAAGTGCGATGGGCCAGTTAAACAATATATTTATGAATTGGTTACTTATTGACTATCTGCCAGTAAGTGAGGAAAAAAATAAAGCAAAACAAAGTGAAAAATTGAAACCCTTTATTTGTGTCCTCCTTTGTGCTTATAGGGAAATCAGACACAAACACTAATCAGACCTAAAAATAATAAATAAAGTATGCATAAATTATGAAAAATTGTGTATTTCACATATGAAATATACTTGTAAGAAATTACAAAGTAAACTAAGGTGGAGAATGATAGAGAAAGACATCTGACATCAACTTCTGACCTCCATGTATGGATGTGTGTACCAGTACACAGATGAATACAACACACACATACACACAAACACACACACGTTGGGGGTTGCTCTGTTGCTATTTATACATATGCTAAATTCTGAACTTCAAGATCTGGTTGCTATCAGACTGGAGGAATGCCTTTGTTGTGTAAACCTTGCTCTCAAATTTAAAGTTGATTGGCTAATAAAAGGCTAGGGCCTCCCAAGTACAGTCCACAAAACTAAAAATGGTCAGCAAGCTGAAGAAGGGCCCAAATGAGGACTCCTCAGTCCCACTTGGGAAGGAGAAGAAAGCAGTCATTAGTGGGGAGGGAAGAAGGGACCTGGGAGGGAAAGTGGACAGGGGTGGGGTGGGTTGGTGGGGAGAGGGGAACCTGATATGGTACTGGATGAGGGAAAAGAACTGAAGCCCTGAGGACCAATGGAGAGAGTTGAAACAGGCAACCTTGGAAGGTAGGAGGTTGGGGGGACCCCCCCCAGAATGAACCAGAGACATGGGAGGTGAGAGATTCTCAAAGAGAGGGATCTTAGATGAAATGCCCCACCATAGGGAGAGGGAACTTGTAGAGCCAACCTCCAGCAGGAAGACAGGGCATCAAATGAGGGAGGGGGGGCATCCCACAGTCATAACTCTGACCCATAATTGTTCCTGGCTGAAAGAACTGCAGGGAAAGAAATGGAGAGGAGCCTGAGGAAAAGAAGGTCCAGTGACAGTACCAAAGTGGGACCCAGCTCAAGGGGAGGTCCCAAGGCCTAACACTATTACTGAGGCTATGGGGCACTCACAAAAAGGGACCTAACATGACTGTCCTCCGAAAGACCCAACAAGCAGCTGAAAAAGTCAGATGCAGATATTTGCACCCAACCAATGGACAGAAGAAGCTGACCACTGTTGTTGAATTAGGGAAGGCTGAAAGAAGCTGAGGAAGAAGGTGACCCTGTAGGAGGGCCAGCAGTCTCAATTAACCTGGACCTTCGAGATCTCTCATTTTATATGTGTATAGTGGAGGACTGCTGGGTCTGGGTTCAGCCAGAGAAGATGCACCTAACCCTCAAGAGACTGGAGGCCCCAGGGAGCTTAGAGATCTGGTTGGGTGGGGACATCCATGTGGAGACAGGGGTGTGAGGAGGAGGTATGGGATTTGGAGCAGTCAGAGGGTAGACTGGGAGTGGGGAATAAAATCTGGAGTGTAAATAAATAAACAAATAAATAAAAGACAAAAAAAAAAAGGGCTAGGGCCTGTGAATGGGCAGTAGAGAGAGGAGGGCAGGACTTGAAGATAGAGTGGGGAGTCTCAGGAGAGACCAGGGGAGAGAAGGAAAGAGGAGGAGGAGGAGAAGGAGGAGGAGGAGGAGGAGATGGTGGTGGTGGTTGCTATGAGACCAGATGGATCATGTGCCAGGAGAAATACACTCTGAGGACAATTAATGCAGAGGCAGCCTGGGCAGGACTCAGACAGCAAGTAATAAGAGGCATATGGTTGGGGTTATAGGGGAGAATAGTGTAAAACTTGCCCAACCTAGGCCTACAGTTTGTAAATAAAATACAAGATTCTCTGTGTTTTATACAGGCTAGCTAGAATAAATAATTTCTTCACACACACACACACACACTCTCGCACATACACAGGCACATACACACACACACAAACACATACACATACACACACACACACACACACACCATAAACCAACTCGTACAGCAGTTGTTCTCTTTCCTGCAATCTTGTTACTGTTTCTTTTCATCTTCTAAGCTAAACCTTCTCTTAAGACAGATTGTATTTTACTCTAGTGTTTGTTTTCATGTTTCTGAAGCAGGGTCTTCCAGGGTCGTGCAGCTGTCGTCCAGCTTCTGCCCTGGAAGGACAGAGATTACAGATGTGAGACATGACATCAGCTCTTGCTTGTCTTCTTAAAACTGGTTTCCTTTCATATGAGATAGGATCTTCTGTGTTCTAGCCTTGCACTTTCTATGTAGCCAGTGCGAATTTTGAACTTGAGTTTCTGATTTTCTTGCTTCAGCTCCCAAGAATTAGCATTACAGACATGCCCCAAATATCTGCCAATCTTAGTCGTGTGTGTGTGTGTGTGTGTGTGTGTGTGTGTGTGTGTGTGCCAAAACCCATCTCTGCTATCTTTGATGTCTCACCAACTGAGATAGATTACATGAACAATGAGCTCATGTACCTGTCTCTGTCCCTCAGCGCTGGCATTTAAAGACGTACCATGATGCCTGACATTAGCTTGGGAGGATGGGGTGGCTCATCGCTATAATCCAAGCACTTGGGAGGTAGAGGAAAGAGGATCAGAAGTTCAAGGTAATCACTCTCAGGTACACAGCAGGTTTAAGATCCTTTGAAGAATAATTCCCAGAGAGTTGGGCATGATGGTGCCTGCCTGTGATCTCTGCACCTGGGAACTAGAGGCAGGAGGAATGAGAGTTCAAGGCCAGACTCAGCTATGTAATGAGTTTGAGGCTAGCCTGGTCTACATGTACTGTATCTCAAATATCAAGCCACAGAAATCATAATAAATTCCAGAAATTATTTATTCCACTTATATTTATATACAATTAGTTAAAAGTTAGTCATGCTTATAGATATCTGCCAAGAAAGCTGGGAAATGTTGTCTTTTCCTGGGAGGCCACATGCCTGTCTATTGTTCTTTTTAATTACTAATAGAGAGGAAAGGTCAGAGACCAAACTGATAGGGTGTGGCACCCTAAGTTCCTAAAGAAAATATTTTACCACTGATATTTCAGCTTTCCCCTTGTAATTAGACAGCAGTCCTCCAGCCTCTAGTGTTATGATTATGTTCACAGGTTGAATAACAAACAGA
>JADRCD010229295.1:0-13446 GCA_019843815.1 Montemys delectorum
CTTAGGTGAAATTCAATACTGAGCCAGCACTTCATATGATCGGAGCCGGCAGTGGCTGTGCACCTCAAGGGTTAATTATATTTTTCAATGGCTTATGAATAACTGTGACTAAATTCTACATCTAAGACACATTTGAAGGTTCTGGACCATAAGCCATCACCTGATTTACTGCAATGAATCACCTCTTGGTTTTTCCTGAACATTCTTAGTTTCTTAGGAATGAGCTATGCCTTCTGCTCCAGACATCTAACCATCCACTGAGCCAACAACCTCCAGAGCCTGGCTCTGTGTGGGTCAGCAGCCTTTTGTTGGTGAAAGCTAGAAGCTTTAACCCTAGGGGTTGTGCAAAGACAATTTTTATCTACAGCCCCTAAAATCACATTCAAACTTAGATTGCTGGCAAACTGAGGAGAGTTGGTTTAGTTCCCTGTAACTGCACTGATAAAATATTGCCAACTAGGTTGCTTTAAACAATGGAAATTTATTCTCAGGATTCTAGAGGATCAAAGTGTGAAATACAGAAGTTGGCAGAACCACCTTCTCTCTGAAGGGTCTTGGGAAGTATATTTCCTCACCTCTTTCAGCTTCACACAATCCCAGGAGCACTTTAGTCTCTGTCACATTAACCGTCCTTCCTCATGTCCATGTCTTCTCCCTCCTTAGGTCTCACCTCATACTGGCTTGAGAGTCACTACCGTATGACTTCATCTTAACGAATTCTGTCTGCAGTAGCCCTGTTTTCTACTAAGAGTGTTCTGACAGGGACTGAACTTTTACAGGCCCTTTTCTGGGGGGACACAGGTCAAACCATGATGAAATGCAAATAGTTAACAGTGACTGTACAGCCTACACCTGTCCTCCTGTTTCCTTGGTAAGTCAATGCTCTCTGTGTTCTCTGGTACATGTGCCTTCCTCCATGGATATGGAACTGGCCCCCTTCACTTTCCCTTCTTTAGGAGCATCCCATAAATTCCATGTTTCAAGAGGTACATTTGGTTGAACCCCTGGTAAAAGAGGGCCGGATTTTCTCCCCAGTGAAAGTAAAGGAGTTGTCTTCCCCAAGATGACACTCATCTTGTAATGCTGAAGACGGCACCGTTTTTCCGCTGAGGAGGCCCCTCTCTGTCCTCTGACTTCAACATCTTGTCCACATAATAGACTGGAGTGGAATGTTTCCCTAAATCTGCACTGTTTGATTTTGAACACTGTGGAGGTTTGGATATGCTTGGCCTACGGGAAGTGGCACTATTAGGAACTGTGGCCTAATCGAGGGGGTGTAACCTTGTTAGAGGAAGTGTGTCAGTGTGGAGGTGGGCTTTGAGGTCTCACATGTATGCTCCAGAGCTTTCTCCTGGCTCTCTGAAGATTGGATCAAGATGTAGAACTCTCAGCTCCTTTCCCATGATGATAACGGACTGAACCTCTGAAACTCTAAGCCAGCCCCAATTAAATGTTTGTCCTTTGTGAGAATTACCTCATCATGTTGTTCCTTCACAGCAGTGAAAGCCTAAGCCAGACACCTCTGAGACATAACAAGATAGTCAGATTCGACTTTTGCAAGGTTAAGATGAATCTAGTTAATCTTCTCTCATCAAATACTTAAAACAAAACGATAAAACTCTTAGACACTTCAAATAAGGTCAAGATTTCCCATGAGAAACAATTTCACAATATTTTTTAGTAAACAAGGAGTTTTGTCTTCATCCGATCCAATAATGTGGGTGGGAGGTGTCTTAGAAAGTCAAAAAACTACACTGTAGGCTGGTGAGAAGGCTCAAGGGAGTAGCAGTACTTGCACCAAGCCTGTTACTTGAGTTTGAGTCTCAGGACCCAGATGGTAGAAGGCGAAAAGAGACTCCTAAAAGTTGTCCTCCAGCTTCTAAACATGTCATGTTATGTATACACACATACAACATACATACACATAAATAAAGTATGATAAAACTGTGTCACAACTATAAGCCTGGTACTTTGCAAATGTTCACAAAAAGCCAATAAGAAATATTACAATATAAGGCTGGTTGTTTTAAATAATAGCCACAAACCCCAGAAATGGATGCCAGCAAAGACCTATCTGCCCAAGTCACACATTTAGCATAAGCTCCTCGGGGGACAATGGTCATTATCCAAACTAATTATGTTCTCTCTCTAGAGATTTAAATGGAAGACTTCAGAGTTTTAGGGCACATCGAAAAGGAACAATGTAAACGAACATGGAGAAAAAGGCAGCATACAGAGACCGTGCTAGCAGAGCCTCAGGACGCTCATTGGAGAGAGCCACTCTTCCAGCTGCTTGGAAAGGTTAAAGAGCTTTCTCAGCTGGTTCTACCACTTTGGAATCGACAGAAATAGCATTTCTCCCAATGCTCCTGTCTGGTTATATTTAGGTATTTCTATGGATATTGATATCTATTAGCTTATGTAATCTGAGCCATGTATCTTTCCTGCACATATGGGTCCATGTACCATGTGACATGTAGTGCCCATAGAGGCCAGACATGGGTTCACATTCCCCGGAACAGGAGTTATAGCTGGTTATCAGCCATTATGTGGGCGCTGGAAACCAAACTCTGTCCTCTGCAAGAGCAGCATGTGCTCTTAACCACTAAGACATCGCTCCAGCCCCCTAAGCCATTGTTGAAAGTCTATTCAATCCACTCTGGAATAACTCTTCTAAATTCTCGAATCTGTCATCTAAGAGCTGTAAGTCAGCAACTAGAAAATTCTTTTAACTTTATAACTACTTTTCTATCTGATTACTAATATTCCTAGCCTAAAGCAATATTTTTAAACTTTTTTGAGAGAACTCAAAGGAAGATATTTTTGAGTAGATATCAGAACACCACACAATAGCATACATGTATAAATACACCCAACATAAATATAGACCTTCACTATGCATTGCATGTTATTTGTATCCTGTTCTATTTAGTGGTGGTGGTGGTGGTGGTGGTGGTGGTGGTGGTGGTGGTGGTGGTGGTGGTGGTGGTGGTGGTGTGCATAAAATAGAACGGATATAGAGGTCAAGGAACAACTAAGAGTCAGTTCTTTTTCCACCTTGGTATACATGGATTAAAGTCAGATTGTGAGGCTTGTATAGCAAGTGGTTTTTCTGGCTGATGCAACTTGAACACCCCCCTTCCCCCAAAGGTAACCCTATATTACATTCACCACAGAATTTAGTGCTATGGACTCGAGGACTGGTGGATTGGGGCATCTGCCGAATATTCATTTACCTGAGTCTGTTTTAAGATACTTAAGATAGTTCAAAGGGGAAGGCAGATATAGCTCAATTGAGTACTTGCTAATGTTCATTCTGGGTCCAATCCCTAGCACCAAATAAACGTGGTTTGGAAGCCGGAAATTTGGACAAAGACAGGAGAGTTGAAAGATCAAGGTAGCAGGGCAGCATTTAATCCCAGCACCTCGGAGGCAGAGGCAGGTGGACCTCTAAGAATTCCAGGCCAGCCTGGACTACGTGAGACCCTATAAAAATAAGTCTATTGTGAAGGGCAAAAACTTAAAGACAGGTGTGCTGTTCTCTTTGCACATTTATTTCCAGGCCTAGCTTTTAACTTGGGCTCCCATGAACTAGGCCTAGGTACTAGCTTTCCTTCCTGTTCTTCAATAGGAGGACATCCCAACTCCTCTAGTTCTCCGGAAACAAGGGCTCTCTGCCTGTACCCTATTGTAGAAAATGACAGCCTTCCCTTTCCAGGCGTGGCCCGCCCACAACAGACAGCGAAGCCGCCTCCTTTTTCCTCAACGTTCTTGACAATGGCTGACTTTCACGTTTCTCCAGAAATAACCTCTCGAGTGTTCAGTAGGAAAAGACGCGCTGGTCTGGCTGCAGGACTCGTTCGCGTGCGCTTTTCTATGAGAGGTGCGCGCTGCCCGGCGCGTTGCCTCCATCCGCACCAGGCCTGGCCAGCTCCCGCGGCTTTCAATGGAATTTCTGACATTTGCTATCTGCACAGATTCCATTCGTCCCACAGTTCCTCAGCCACGAATAAAGCTTAGTCACCACCCACACTGAGCCCAGAGAAAAGCTACCACAGCAAGACGGTAATATCAAGTATAGACAAGTGCGAAGCGAGGTGGCAGCCAACCCACAGCCCGCCAGCCGGGGCCACGCGCCTCGCGCCTTTTAAGGACCGGCGGGCGCAAGTCGGCCAACGGCCCGGCACTTCACCAATCACCGCGCTTCACGCCTCTGGTCCCGCCCCCGCACCCACAGCAGCCAATCACTGGGGAGCTGCCCGCCCGCCGGCCGGCCGGCCCTTCGGTAGGGACACGCTTTTGGAGCACGCAGGCGCCCCGCGGAGCCAAAGCAGCCAGAATTTATTTTTAGCTCCCCGCTGAGCAGCCCCTCTCCTCGGCTCCACCCCTCCTAACCCCCCAATGGAAGACGGAGTTTCCATTGCGTCATCGCGCGGCCGTTTGGGAACCGTCCAATCAGAGCTCGGGCAGGACTGTCGTAATTAAAGAGCGGCGGAAGTGGGTGGGAGGGTCATGACGCAGCGAGTTTCGGTCGTGACTTTTCCGGGGGCCTTGGGGCGTCTCCGCTTTTTCCCTTTAAAGTAGAACGTTCCCCCGACGCACCCCCGCGCGTTCCGGGCTGGGAGGCGGCGGCGGGCGGCGGCGCAGACGCGGCCGCGCGCGGTCACGTGGGTGTGTTGTTGGGGGAGGGCCCGCGCGTTCGGTTCCGGGCGGTTGAGCGAGCTAGAGAAGGAGCGAGCGAGCGAACGAGGGAGCGAGCGAGAGGCAGCCGCGCCCGCCGCCGTGCTCTGTATGCCGCGGTCCCCCGGCGCGCCCGCCGCGGATAGTCCGAGCCGGAGGAGCCGCCGCCGCTGCCGCCGCGGTTAATGTGGTTGGGCCGGGGCTGAGCAGGCCACCAAGATGCCTCAGTCCAAGTCCCGGAAGATCGCCATCCTGGGCTACCGGTCTGTGGGTGAGTGGCGGCCCGGGCGATGCCGGGGTCTGAGCCCCAGGACGAGGGCGCGCCTGCGAAGTTTGGCGGCGCGGCCATGTGGCTGGCGGGCGGGCGGGCGGGCGGCGCGCGTTTCATAACCTCCATTTTGAGTGGAGGCGGCGGCGCCTTCCCCTGTCCCCGGGCGCGGCGGACAGGTGGCGGGGCCGCGGGGCCACTGCACCGGAGTGGAGTCCTGCGGCTCGCAGCAGCCTGGTCGGATTCCCCGCATCTGTCCCGCCTTCTCTAAGCACGGTCTGTCCCCACCCGTTTCCCCCAATCCCACAAGCCCCGGGCATTTCAACAAAGGAAACCTCTCCTTGTGACCTTTCCGTCTGTAGAGAAGTTAAGCCTTTTAAAGAAAGCGGAGAAACTTCCAAGGCGTTTGGCTACCAAGTTTTCCGCCTCGAAGAAACCTAGGCTGGACCCCTCACAGGCCGGCTAGGTAGCGGCTGGCAGCCAGCCACAGGGAAGGCGAGAAAGACGTGTCTGAACTCTCGGTGTCCTATTTTCTTTTCCCTTTGAGGAGAAACAAGGCCAGGCACTTGGAACCAGGCTGTTAAAGTAATTCAAAAGCCTTTTTGTTTTCCCACCACCACCACCACCAAGCGATTGACATACATTTGAAGCTGTTCATAGTAGTCACCTTTTTGCCGAATAAGGTGGGCCTGGGTGTGGTGGGGAGGGAACACGGTGTCGAGACAGTAGTCTTCAGTCCATCGTGTGATACAGGACGTTTGAACTTAACCACGCTGCAGGGTGAGGGTTTATTGTTTCTTGACCGACTGGACCCGGGGAATATCATGTTCGTCTTTAGTGCTGTTTGAAAGATGTAACTGTCTCCAGAAAATGCGCGCTTGACAGAGGGACCACTGAGGAGTGGTGAGGCAAGTGGGAGGTGGGGAGTGTGGTTGCCTACGGAGGTGGCAGTAGAATCCCCACTGGACGGACTCCTTCCTGCTAGGCTTTTCATTCTGCGTTCTCACGCCTGCTTTCCACTGCTGGTGCCAGGGTCTGTGCTCTTTGACCAAGATCAGTGTGGGCCTGCTTACTCATCCTTTCACCATCTCTCCTCAAGAGCTGGAGAAAACCCTTAGAGTGGAGACAGTGTGAGAGAGGGGGGTGCCTAAGTGGAAAGGTAACAGTGCATGGTGCAGTGCTAAGTGAGGTGTGTTCGTAGTAGAAAAGAATAGGTGACCGCTCTAACAATTGCAAGCCTAGAGTTAACATGCACAAAGTTATGATGAGACCATTCACTAAACACCAATATGGAACTCCGGATGTAATTGATGTTGGTTGTCTGGATCACCATACTGTTGCCTGTTTTCTAAATTCTCTCCAAATTTGGAGGATGAGACCATGGTGTAACTTGGCTGTTGATTGGGTACCCTCTAATCAAATAAACAAACAGTGCTAACTAATTGAAGATAGTAATCTTGAATGTGAAAGGCACAAGTAGCAGGGCCACCTGTTTTCAGTGCAAGTCTGGATTTTATTCCCGTACTTTTTGAAATGGCAGTGGGTTTAAATAAGTCTAGTATTATGCCTCTTTTGCCAAAGAACTTCTGTCAATAGAAAACCATCCTGATTTTTTTAGGCAAGGTCTTATGTAACCCAGGTAGTCCTGGACTCACTGTATAGCCTAGACTGGTTTTCCTGGGAAAGCCCCACTGGAGCCGAGATAGATGCGTGTGCCTGGCTACTCCTGTCCTCCTCCTCCTCCTCACATTCACTCTAGGCTCCTGGTTGTAAGGGTAGTGCTAGCCGGTGGAGGAGCACAGGAGTGTAGACCTGTGTCAGTGTCACCGCCTGTTTTCTCTAGACTTGTTTTCAAGTGTAATGCCTAAAGTAAAATACTACGTTACTCTTTTTTTTTATTATTATTACGTTACTCTTAATGTTGCATTTAACTTTAGTTGTTTGCTTTCATATGAACATAAATATTTTATAGTTTCTGGATTCTTTGCAGAGGAGTGGGTTGGTCTCTTGCCAGCATTGATTGCAGGCACTAGCCACTCTTCCGGGAATTGCCCACTTCTTAGAACTTAGAGATGTGTTTGGTGCCAAACTATTGAAATTTCAGTGTTTCTAGGTGTGTGTGTGTGTGTGTTGGGGGGGTGGATTGGAAGCCATGTCTTTTTATACTGTTTTCTGTTCTGACCAGCCTGCTGGGCATTATTACTTGTTCATGCCACAGACTTTGAAGTTTGCCTTCAGCAAAAACTGAAATGTGATTTTTTTTTTTTTTTCATTATTAGGCTTTCAAGTTTTCATCTGTTTTGAAACATTGTTAAACCTATCAAAAGGGTTTAAAATGGTACAGTAAAATTTTCTTCTGTGGTATTTTCCTGATATTCACAGTAGGGAAGCTTTTAGGGATGTGTCACTTCAGTGTCACCTGTAATTCAGTCTGGCTTTTATGGAGGCCCTTTTGCTAACTTTGGTGGTGGCCATATATGTAGCAGCCTCCTGAGGTGCATTGTTGTTACTGCAGCTGAGGAGTCCTTAGCAGTGAGGACTGCTCCAGTCAAAACTGTCAAAAGTAAACTGTCTTCCATCTGGTAGTCTGTCTGTCTGACTATCTTCCAGACTGTTGGTAATCTAGTTTGTTGTTAGATCATCTTTCCAGAAGCTTATTTGTTTTTTTTTTTTTCAAGATAGAGTATAGCCCTGGCTGTCCTGAAACTCACTCTGTAGACCTGGCCTGCCTCTGCCTCCCAAGTGCCGGGATTAAAGGCATGCGCCACCACTGCCCCGGCATCAGAAGCTTATTTGTTGTGTGTAATCCTTATATTGCTAAGAGGGACGAGATGACAGTGGAAGTTTATAAAATGAAGTGGTTGTGGTTTGGTGAGCAGTAGTTCACCAAGAGTAGATGAGTCAAACCCTGTTAGAACACAACTGATGGTGTTGGATTCTTCATAGGGAGAGGGATCATGAGGTGATTGGCTGTTCCCAATAGAGCAGAACCCAGTGGACTCTGACCCATTCAGTTATCCTGTCCTTTTTTTCTGACATAATTTGTTTGAGAAGTGTGGTAAGGGATAGGGTGGTAGCTCGGTGAGTAGGTGCTTTCTGGGTAACTGAGGCCCTGAGTTCAGTCCCCAGAACCCATGTGAAGCTGTATAAGGCAGTGTGGTGGTGGGACAGACACTGGAGAACTGTGGCTTACTAGCTACCTGCTTGTCTAGAAAATGGAGATCTTCAGTTTCAGGGAGAGACCCTGTCTCAAGGGAATCCGGTAGAGAGTGACAGAAAACCTGACATCTTTTTCTGGCCTCTTTGTACACTCACACACAACTGTACATTTGAGAGCATACCACACTCAAAAGAAGTTTAGTACCCCTGTGTGTGTGTCTTTTTAAGAGATTGTGGTTTAAACGTGACTTACCATGTGCTTCCCTACTAGTATATGAGATTAATGTGCACTTAGTAGTGTATGCTGTGTATCTACCTCAGCAGACTAGCTCAGTCAGTCATATTCATTGTTCTGTATAAGAGAATAAGCAGAGCTTCTTGTAACTTTAAAATACGGATCGCTTCACTGCGTGGTTACATTCTTAGTACGTGTGCTGCTGAAGGAGCACTTAACCATTTTATGAATTTGCTAGAAGATCATGTACATCAGGCAGAAGTCACAGGACAGCTTTTGGGGATTGGTTCTTTCCTTCCACCACATGGGTTCTGGGGACCCAATTTTGATGTCCATGTGTACCAAAAAGAAAATCTGTGCTCATAGCAGTTAGTTGTGACCACTTAGACCCTGGCAACCACTAATTTGCCTCGTGTTTTTACGTGTGTGTGTGTGTGTGTGTGTGTGTGTATGTGTGTGTATACACACACATACACGCACATATATATGATCTATAAACAATTTCTTCCATCCATGATGGTGAAGCTGTGCTTTCATTTTTCTTAGTTGGTGCTCAGGATTCAGTTTAGGGCCTAGCTTAATTGTTTCCCCTTTGCACTCTCTGCTTTTGGTGTCTTATCCAGGGAACCTAGAGCCTAATGAGAAACAGTGTAGCTTTGCCGCAGCTGCTGCTGCTGCTGCTGCTGCTGCTGCTGCTGCTGCTGCTTCTGAGTGGTTTACAATCAGCTCTTCCTTTAGGTTTATGACTTGCTAGAAGTTAGTATGTGTGGTGTGAGAGAAGGGTACAACTTGTCTCGGCTTGTTTGAAAACTTCTTTCTTTCCTGATTGAATTCCTTAGTGCAAAGTGAGATGTGCGTAGATTTCCCTTCTGCTCATCTTCCCCCGCCCCCACCCCCCAAACAGGTTTTCTCCGAATAGCCCTGGCTGTCCTGGAACTCACTCTGTAGACCAGGCTGACCTCAAACTCAGAAATCCGCCTGTCTCTGCCTCCCAAGTGCTGGGATTATCAAGGCAAGCACCACCACCTTCTGCTGATCTTTACTGATGTTTGTCCTCACACCAGTCCATAGTCCCTCTGACACCACTGTGATGTTATCAGTAGGGACATAGGCGTCTTCTAACTTGAGAGTTTTGGGTTTTTGGGTTTTTTTTTTTTTGTTTTTTCAAGATTAATGTGCCTATTTTTAGCCCCTTGTATGTAGGACTAATTTGCCAACTTCTGCCTATAAAGCAACCTAGATTTTGATAGTATGCTTTTCAGATATGAAAGAATCTTTTTATTGTTTAGATTGATTTATTTTGTGTATGAGTGTTTTGCATGGGTGCATAGTCTTTAAGAGAAGAAGAGGCCATTCCTCTGGAACTGTATGTAGTGATTGAGAGCTACTGTGTGGGTGCTTGGAAATGAACCTGGGTCCTCTGCAAGAGCAGCAAATGCTCTCAACCACTGAGCCATTTCTTTAGCCCCCCCCCCCCCCAGGAAAGAATCTTTTAATGACTTTTTTTTAAGCAATGAATTTCTGTCTGCTCCTAATTTCATTCCAGTATGAGGCAAAAAATTATCAGATGAATAGTTTAAAATGGGTGATGGGGGGGGGGGTATGTGTTGTTTATGGTTTTTCTAGGCAGGATTTTTTCTTTGTAGCCCTGGCTATCCTAGAACTCACAGAGATCCACCTGCCTCTGCCTCCTGAGTGCTGGGATTAAAGATGTGTACCGCCACAACCTAGCTGAAAACAGGTGACATTTTTATAGCTCTTTTAGGTGGTAGTATGTTTTTGGTGAACACTGAACCTCTCTTAAGTAGTAACCAACAGTGTCTTCTACTAGTATATTTATTTGAAAGAAGCAGATATATCCATGGGTAAGAGGACAGCTTATGGAAGGTGGTTCTCTTGTGTGCAGTATATAGTCTTGTTATCTGTTCCCTTTGAGTTAAACCACAGTGTTCTGCTTTATACTCTGAGTAGCTCTTACACCTGATTGATTTGTCCTATGGAACTTGGGTTATTGGTCCGCTGTTATACAGATCATCCATATGTTGGTACATTTAATATGCAGATACCTTAAAATTATATTTGCTGCTGGGTGTGGTGCACGCCTTTAATCAAAGCAATCAGGAGACAGGCAGGCAGATCTCTTGAGTTTCAGAACTCACAGAGCCAGGGCTGTTACACAGAGAAACCTATCTCAGAAAAGGAAAAAAAAAAAAAGAGAGATTTACTAATGCCATAACCAACCTCAGAAAAATCTTAAGTATTGATATGTTGTTAAAAGCTTTTCCAGGGGCTAGAGCGATGGCTCAGTGCTTAAGATCACTGACCTGGGCTCCGGGTCCTAGCATCTACATGCAAGTTCACAGCAGGCTGTAATTCCAATTCCAAGGGAATTTAATGCCCTCTTAAGGCTTACTGAGGTAGTACACACCTATAAAACACAAAAATTCATGCAGGCAAAACACTCATATACATTAAAAAACATTTTAATCTAAAAAACATTTATTGACACTTTTTCAGACTGAGACTGACATGCAGGCCCATAATCCTAGCTGCTTCGGAGTCTGAGGGAGGAAGATCACAAGTTCAAGGCTGGCCCCAGTAACTCCAGAATAAAAACAGAGGCCAGGAACATAGTTCATTGGTATTGTATCTGCCTTGCATTTTCTAGGCCCTGCTTTAGTTCCCAGTACCACTACAGGGGGCTAGGAGGTGCTTTTCAAAATTCTGATTTCCTCCTTAATAGATGTAGTTTTGACATTGTACTACGGGTTCTCATGTGACCTGGTGACCTCCTTTCCCCACTCATCAGAGTGGGAGGACAGTAAGGGAAATAGGGTCTTAGCTCAGGCTAGCCTAAAACTTTCAGTAAACTTTCCTGCTTCTGCCTCCAAATGTTGAAATTACGTGAACAAGGTCGTGCCCAGTTGAGATCTATTTCTTTAGTGTCTTTAAGAAAAATGTCAGATTGGAACTAATGATGTCTTCTAAGTAAAAACAAAATGTGACAAGGTCGCTGGTGCAGATGTCTTAGATACTCTGTGCTTGTCTTGGAGATAGTCTTGGAGATCACTCTTACTGTGTTCTTAAGACTGTTCGCAAATGAATGTGGCTTTTTTCTCTCTGAGAGTGTGGTGATAGAATAAAATGATTCACTGCTTGGTTTGTACCTGCTGTCTTGGTTCTTGCTGAGGGATGCCCACACAGGCATTACCATTGCGTTTGCATCTTTTGTACAATGGGGGCATAATGCAGTGGCTCACTTGGTGATGTGTCCACCCAGTGCATCCTGAGAAGGTCCAGAAGTCCAGAGACCACAACCTATAATCTTGCTACTCCCCGTTGTATGAAGTTGAATCAAAAGTGGATGCATTGTAGGTATAGTTAGCAAGGATATGTGTAAGAGCTGGCCTAGGCGAGATTCCCTAGTATTCTAAGAGATAAGAGGGTTTATCGAGGCAAGAAAGATCTTGGTGTGATTAAGAATGAAAGGAAACTGGGGGTGGTAAAGCATTATGAGGTGAGAGTAAGAAATAAAGTTGGGAAGGCGGGCACAAGCTACAGGACCTCAAAGGAACTTTGGAGAGTCATTCATGCTGAGTAGGAAGCAGTGAGTTGCAAAAGAAACTCTGTATGCAGCTCCTGTGGCCTCGTGTGATGCTTGCTGGATGTGTTGTCTTTGTACTTGATAATGGTGAGGTTTCCAAAGATTAAATAAAATTGCCAGCGGCAGCATACTACCAGTATACTAAAACGTGATGTATAGAAATAACCGGCATCACTAGAGGCGGGGGGTTACATAAGTTAAAGACAGCAGCTGGACCACAGAATGAGAGCCGGCTGCCTCTACCTGTTGTAATATAGGAAGTCATTATTGTGCCGTGTTTTTCTTAATTGAAGGTACAAAATAATGAGCTGTTAATAATGTCTAATACTGTCCACAAGTGGGTTGTTACCTAGTTCACTAAGTGGGAATTGAATTTGGCCGTCGTTGTGAGGGTGGGAAGCAGTGTGAAACCTTCAGTTTGTTATGAAGTATCACAGTAACTCTCAACACTTGATGAGGTGCTCTCAGGATTCCTAAGCTTACTCAAGCACACTGCTTAGTATTTTTATGTCACATGAACTGCTTCATTGATAACGCAAAACATAAAGAGCTTTGAATATCATTATCCAAAGTCAAAACTGATAAATTTTCTCAGGCTTCTGGCTTCTGAAATTCCCTATAGGATATGGGAGCTTTGTTTGTTTTTTGTTTATTTACATAGCCATGGTTGTCCAGGAACTCACTACATACCAGTCTGTCTTCCAGCTGACAGAGTTCTGCCTGCCTTTGCCTCCTGAGTGCTGGGATCAAAGGTGTGTGCCACCATACCAGCCTGGGAATTTTAATGTAAACTGATATTAGTTCAGAAAAGGAAGCTTCTAGCCTTTGTATTTTCCTGTGGATAGTTAAAGCAGAGTGATAGGCTCTTGATGAAATGAACTCCCAAGGGCCCTGATGGCTTTTCTCTTAACTGTAGTATCACCTGTAATGAGTCCAACTTACCATTTCTCTTTGTGCTTGTCTGCAGAAAGACTCCTGAAGTTAGAGTGGTGGCGCACACCTTTAATCCCAGCACTTGGGAGCCAGAGGCAGGTGGATTTCTGAGTTTGAGGCCAGCCTGGTCTACAGAGTGAGTTCCAGGACAGCCAAGGCTACACAGAGAAACCCTGTCTCAAAAAACAAACAAACAAAAAAAAAAAATGTTAGAGTTGCATGTTAACTACATGATGGCATAAAAAATCATTTATAAGCAGTATGCGAATACCAGCTTTTTTTTTAAGATTCATTTATTATACGTAAATACACTGTATCTATCTTCAGACATCCCAGAAGAGGGCATCAGATCTCATTACGGGTGGTTGTGAGCCACCATGTGGTTGCTGGGATTTGAACTCAGGACCTTCAGAAGAGCAGTCTGTGCTCTTAACCACTGAGCCATCTGTCCAGCCCCAAATACCAGCTTTTACCATTAATTCTTCTAAGTATGTCTTTAAATAAATGTGCTCAGCTGATATTTTAGAAGGAATTTTTTTAAGTGTGTGTGTGTGTGTGTGTGTGTGT
>JADRCD010229298.1:0-12542 GCA_019843815.1 Montemys delectorum
CCCCTTCCCAGAGGAGAGTTGGGTTACATGGATGCCTTCTCTGAAGCAGTCTGATCAGGGCCTCACCACGCGCTGCAAGCTGCAATCTATCTCATAAATGGATCGGAATGTTCTACAAATTACCCACGTTGGTCCCCGGAGGTATCTTTAACTGGGGGCTTAGAGTTGCAAATGAATTCTCCTATGGATGTATTATTCTCTCAAATAGCACAGAGAGGGGACTGGCTTGTACAATGTCTTTATAGAGCCTGGCTAAATTAGATCATGCAAAATCTAATGAGGCTCATTCAGCAAAACTAAGCAGGTATGAGAGGCAGGCCAGCCCTGACCTGGGCCACCATCCAAGATGAAGCTCCCAGGTGAGTTAATTCTAGGCAATACCTCCTGGTGTGATCTTTGACACTGGGGAGGTGAAGTAACCATGGATACCAGCATCAGTCACTGGGCAGAATCCCTGGAGAACTTTTGTTCTAGCAGGTGTGTTCAGCCTGTGGCCTGTGGCCTGTGGGTCACATGTGTATCGGGATGGCTAGGGTGGTGGCTGTTCTAGTTCCATTTCTGAGGCTGTGATAAAAATACAGGACAGAGAGCAACTTGGGGAGAAAGGGTTTATTCAGCCTAACACTGTTTGTTGATGCCATCACTGAAGGAAGTCACGAGGGAGGCAGAAACTCACACAGCTGGTCACATCACATCCCCAGTAAAGAAAGAACAGAGAGATATGAATGTACTCAGGGCGGCCGCTAGCTTTCTTCCCTCTTACACTATTCAAGATCCGCAGCCTAGGGAATGGTGCCGCCAACAGTGGGCTAGGCCTTCCTACGTCAATTAACTAACAAGACAAGCACCCCACAGACACGCCCATAGGCCAACTCGATTTAGAGCACTCTTTCCAGACTCTCTTCCCAGGTGAGTCTAGGTTGTGTTAAGTCAGCAGTTCAGACTACCAAGTCTGGCAGCCTGGCATCATTTTAGACCACAGCATCATGCAATGTAAATATTCATTGTTAGAAGGTAGCCCAGTCTTCTGCTGAATGCCACGTGTCACTACAGTGGTGGGGAAGGAAAATGAGAACTTCTGTAAGAAAGGTAGCTTAGCCGGGCAGGAGTGTGGCTATGCAAGCCAGAGTCTGGGAGGCTCCAGCTCACCCACTGGGGAACCATACTTGGCTTAACCCCTCCCATAAACGGGCTCTTTCACATACATAAGGGTCAAGTAGATCAAGTATTAATGAGAATGGACACCTGCAGAGAGGGGTCCCCGGGGCTCTCTTTAGTACCACAGGCTCCCTTGTCTTCCTTTCCTCCCCTGCACCCAGTCTCCCTCTTCCTTGTGCATGGTATCCTGTCCACACAAAGGGCTTCACACCCAGACTGTAGCACGTTGCACTTTACTGTGAGCTGAAGTGATTTTTCAAGAGAGATCTTGACATTCGCAATCAAAATTCCAGCAGGTTTTATTTTCCAAAACCGACAAGAGGATTCTGAAATGTGTACAGAAACGTAGACGGCCTAGATGAGCCAACGTGATTTTGAAAAGTAGCAGCCGGTGAGCACTAGTTTATCTGAAACCTCCCTGAAGGTGCAGGGTGGGGGTGGGAGGGCAGAAATAGAGGAGGAGTGTGCAGGAAGCAGGCACCCAGACAGTGTGTGGAACGGAGGGAACACAGGACAGCTACACACGGTAGGCTGATAGGGTTTAACAAGCCTGAAAGGGCAACTGGTCCTTAATTCACTCTACGCACGAGGAAAAACACAAGTGCTAGGTCTGAATGCACATCTAGAGAGAGTAATACGCAGGCTGGGAAACAGGGAGAAAAGAGGCCATGACCCAGGAGTGAAGCAGAGTCCCCAATCAGAGTACAAAAAGCATGGACCACAGGAAACAAAACAGAACAAAACAAAACTGGGTATGGATTCTATATAAGTTAGGATTTCCACTCTTTAATATATAACCCTAAGAAAATAAGCGAGTGCATGCATCCTCCCACTCTCCTCTCTAAGTATCCATCATTTAGGTATCTACTTGTCATAAATGTATCTATAGTCTAACCTGTCAATCATCTATCTCTTAATCATCTATCATTTACCTATCATCAAATCTACATCTATGTATCTATGTATCTATGTATCTATGTATGTATGTATCTATGTATGTATCTATCTATCTATCATTTATCTATTATCTACCTATCATCTATCCATCTACTTATGTATCAATCAATCAATCAATCAATCATTCATTTAATCTGTTATCTAGTCTCTCTGTCATTGTCTGTCTCTGTTTTTGGATTTCTGTAGTTTGAATAAAAATGGCCCCCATGGCTTCATAGATTTGAATGCTTGGGGAATGGAGCTATTTGGAAGGATTAGGAAGTGTGGTCTGGTTGGAGAAAGTGTGTCACTGCGGGTGGGCTTTAAGGTTTCAAAAGACCAAGACAGGCTCCTTGGCTCTCTCTTCCTGCTGTAGGATTCAGATGTAGAACTCTCAGCTACATTGCCGGCAACCTGTCTGCCTGTGTGCTGTCATATCCCCTGCCATGGTAATGGGCGAAACCTCTGAAACATAAGGCAGCCCCGATTAAACGCTCTCTTTTTATAAGAGTTCCCTTGATTATGTTTTCTCTTTACAGTCTCCGGAATTTCCTTGGTTCATGGTTGGTGGCATTGTTTGGAGAGGCTTAAGAGGTGTGGCCTTACTGCAAGAAGTGTGTCACTGGGCGTGGGCTTTGAGATTAAGGCCTCAGCCTATTTCCAGTTGGCTTTCTTTCTCCTTTGTGCTTGCAGTAAAAGGGTGTGAGCTTTCGGCTTCCTGCTCTGGCTGCCAAGCCTCCTTGGCATTATGGACTTCAACCTCCTGGAACCTTAAGCTAAATGAAAACTCTTTTTTTTCTATAAGGTGTCTTGGTCATAGTGTGTTTTATCATAGTAACAGGAAGCAACCTGTTATACATACTCTGTCTATTGTTGATTAGAAGCAGAAAGTCCACATACAACAGCCAGGCTGGAGATAGCTCCAACTACATCCCTGGTAGTGCTTGCTGAGAGTAGTACTTGTCCCTTGGGGAAAGAGGGCAGGAGACTCTCGCCACAGAGGGGCAGAGGCAGCAGGATAGTGGCTCATGTGGACGGGGGCTGCCTGAGGCACAGGGTTTGTTGGCACACAGAAGCCCAGCTTCCTTCAGTATCTTAGCTAGCGGGAAGTAAAGAGCACACTTTTAGTGAAATGAGAGCTGAGGAGCATTTGGGAGGAGCGCTATGAGTTATAGGTAGACCACCAAATAAAATTCAATTTTTTTTTAGGTAATTCGAGGGAGCAGCTACTTTGCATATCACAGGAGACAGTGGGTGATAAGGCAGGAGGCAGGGCCAAGGGCGGATCTGTGTCTGGTGAGGCTGGGATTGCTGCCGTCCTCCCTCTAATCGCACCATTGCAGTGTTGATTCAGAACACGGCAGCCCATGAAAAATGTCACTGTTCTGCCTACCGCGCGCATCTGCTGGCGATTGCAGCACAGGATGGTGAGAAGCCACTCCATCCTGCCACGCTCAGCGGGCTCCCCATTTCCTCCTGCAATTACACATCAAACTGTTTTAGCTTCACAGGCCCTGGCTCTATAAATGGCCTGAGGCAGAGAGCCGCCAGGCAGCTAAGCAGCTTCAAAGCTGGGGACTCAGGTATGAGGTGGGCTGTGAAGAGCCAAGTCAAGCCCCTGGCCCTGCAGGCACACCCCAGGCGGCAGAGCTTTAAGATGTGCCCCAGAAATTACTCTCTACTTATCAATGCTTAATGCAATTAGCAGAGGGTTTAGGAAAAGTGATGGCAGAGACCAATCAAGGGCAAGGCGGAGCCGCAAGCTCCTGCGCCTGGGTTCAGCCTGCAGACAAGCAGTGGGCATTCCTTCCTGGGAGCCCTAGAGAGTCGAGGTCTTGACTTTGGAAACCCACTGTCTGTGTTCAGTCTGCTTCCAAGCCCTCTCCAGGTGAGCAGCATGGCTCCAGGACATGTAGTGTTCAGGAAGTCTGAGCTTCTGGGCTTTTCTCAAGGATCCTCTTACCTCTGATTCAGACAGGCTCAGAAGACACTATAGGAGCATGACCTTTTGAAAATTCCACCCATCTGTTTGTCCACACAACTACCCACCCACCGTTTGTACAGCCATTCATTTACCCAGCTATACATATATCTCAGGGTTCCTCTGTTCCTCCATCCATCTTGTAAGCAGGCACCACCTACTCATCTGTCTCCACACCCATCCACTGATCGATCATCCATCTGTATCCATTTGTTTAAACATCCACCCACTGTCTATCATCCATCCATCCATCCATCCATCCATCCATCCATCCATCCATCCATTTACCCATGTATCCATCCATTGATCTATCCATTTATCCAACCATATGTTTAACCATCTACCTGAGCATCTGTTTTTCTGCCTGTCCATTTATTCATCTATCCATCAAACAAGTATTAGTTACTACTCCACTCAGTGTCATCCCTGTCTCTCAGCATTGTTCATTGCTTGGTGTCTTCAATCCTCCTTCCCAGAGGGCATGAAGCTTAGGAGTCAGCACTGAGCAAGGAAAATATGAGACAAGCTGTGTCGCTCCTCTGAGGTTCTGTCTCTTTAAGGCCTGGCTGCTTGGGTGTTTTCGGGTGCTTACAAAGCCTCTCCCCTACCCCTTCCTTTCCAGGTCCCCTTCCTCTACAGCACAACCTTTGCTTTTGGGCGACTCAGTCTAGTCCCAGCTACTCTGCTGCCTTGGAACTGGAGTTGCTATAGGCACAGAAATGAGCTGCCTGCAGGGCAGCGTGCTGCTAGGAGAGAAACACATAACTGACTGGGCATGAAATTGGGGTCTGGAGCTGGCGTTCCAGGCAGGACACAGAGGAGGGCAGCACAGCCGGGAGGCTCCAAACGTTATGACTGTGATAAGGACTCTAGGCAGAACGGTCTGATGACCGAGAGAGACATGTGATGTCCTGGAGAAGAGATGTGACTGGACAGGTGGACCAAGCCAACAAGCAAACTGATTTCAGTCAGGGATTTGTTGCAGGTCATAGGTGCAGATTGCATGAACATGGTGCCAAAGTTCATCCAAAGTCCCCAAAACCCAGGAGGAAAAAAAAAAAAAAAAACCAAAACCCTCAGATGCCTCTGGCTTTCGGGCTGCTAATGTTAACGAGAAATTCATGCTCTACTTGGGCCTACAGAGAATCACACCTGTGAGCCCCACCTGGGAAGCTGCACGGGACGTGGTGGGATGGAGCCAGGCGCCCAGCACAGCGCAGGGCAAAACTCCCCCAAAATCCAGAGTGCAGACATTGATGCCTGTCCTCATCTCGGAGTACACGTCAGGAAGAGATGTGTCGGGCTTTTGCATGGCTTTTAATTTCTCGTTTCAAAGACACCAGCTTGGAAAATGCTTACTTCCTGATTTTTCTTCCTCCTAATTAGACTAGGAGAATCTGTCACACAGAGCACTCATTTCAGTCACAAATGAGTGGCAGGAACATTATTAAGGAAAATCATCACCTACCTGGAACACACTCCCCAACAGCAAAAATCGAGAGCACAGCCCAAGACCTCACAGATTTGCAGGAAGGGTCTCAAGCAGGAGCCCTGTAGACAAGTGTGCCCGGGTTTTGAAATACTTAACATGCAGCACATGGCACACACAAACACACTATCCTTCTGAAGTGGTCCAGCCTGGAGAATCAGCTACAAGGCTTATATTTGTGCCTTCATTCTTGGGAGGAAACTGTTGGGTCAAGCCTTCCTCTGCTTTGGATAGAGTCAACTTCTAGAGTCACCTCTGAGAAGCAGGCAATACTGCAATCTAGAAAAGCTAGGGGTGGCCAAATATGCATCCATGATTACACTCTCAATGAGGAATTTGCAGAGAAACTGCAGAATCATCAGATGATACCCAATTGTTCATAGCTGAAACTTGGAACTGAGGAGGAGGCAAAGGTTCTATGGCCCCACCCAGGGACACCAGGGTCTACTACCACCCTATACACCCCTTATATCTGACAATGGGGATGCACCACAGCTCATATGACCCCAGGCACGTCAGGGCACAAGCTTTGTCTCATCTTTGATCCACTAGGTGGTTTAATTAGACAAACAAAGTGCCCACCCATGAGATTACAACACTTAGCTGTGTCAAAGAATAAGGCAATCATTCTGTAGTCAGATCTAAAAGAACACATGCACATGAAACTGGAAATTTCCATTAAACATATAGCACCTCTCTCTGTGGCCCTTGATTTCCCTGAATGTTTCCTTTTTTTTTTTCCATAAAAAGTAATTCCTCTCCATAAGTCTTTACCTGAAGAGAGTTTTTAACCAGAGGTGTGACTCCAAGCAGCTTCCCAAGGAGGAGGCAGCTAACCCTTCATGGCTTGTGCTAGGCCCTGATATGGAGGAATTTCTGCAGTCACACAGCCCTGATTGCCAGCAGGTCAGTCTCTGTCAGCCTGCTCTGTGTCCCACAACTCAGGCTTTGGCTAAAGGCAGTGCGGACACTCCTGCCTTCTGCATGTGTGTTCACAGAGACAGGTGTACGGGCTGTTCTGGGGCAGCCGCCTAGGGTCAGTGCTCTGACCCGTGTCTGTGAGTATCACTCTATAGTGTGACAGCCACCAGTCCTTGTTCTCCAGGTCACACTAACCCTCCTTCTGAAAATGTTATCAACCACTTGCCCCTTAATGATGCTGGGCTTTAGGAAGAGCCACTGTTGCCCACCTAGAATAGGGCTCAGCCTATATGAGGGCATGTGTTTCTGTCAGGAAGGAGGTTGGTATCTGGCTCACCACAAATGTGTAGACTTTCTCCCAGAAAAAGGGAGCTAATTTCCAGCCTGACTACATATCGATATATAAACACATCTTAGCCAGAATCAGAGTTGGGCATGTCAACAGTTGGTCATTATCAGCAAGGAAGGCTATGGGAGCCAGAGGCCAAGCCCAGCATGTGCCATACTCATGCCCACTGGTGGTATTTTTAGAGGCAACAGCTGGTGCTTAGGCGTAAGTCCCTCAGCTCAGAACTGGCTCAAGGTAGAAGAGGAAACTTGAGTGTCTGTCGAAGGCAGGAGAAAAAGGAAGAGGGGAGGGAAGGTGGAGTGGGCAGGAGAGAAGGAGGAGGGGGACAGGGAGGGATAATGGAGAACGGGCAGAGGAGGAAAGGGAGAAAAGAGAAAGACAGGGATAGAAAGAGAGGGAGGACTCTCCTCTATCAAGGTTCTGGAGGTACGGACTGCAAGCCCTCCTCAGCCTTTTTCTGAAGGGGGAACTAGAATCTGCTTGTCTATAGTGGCCACAGTCAACTCAGCCACCTCACCGTCTTACTGAATAGCAGTGCAGGGCTTGAGTAGCTGCACTGCCTCCCAGTTCATGCTTCCACCGGCCTCTCCAGCTCCACCTTGCCCTTCACTGTCCCTGCGTGAGACTGAGACTGCTCTAAATTCCTCCATACAAGATGAACCCAATGTTAGTAGAGAAGTAAGAAGAGCCATATTATGAGACTACACTCCCTATTCCGTGATGGTGTAAAAATGGAACAGTGTCAAGATCATTAAGTCAGTGAAAAGCAGAGACTTCACCAGCCTCAGTGCCAGGGTGGGGTTGGAAAGTGGGAAGATGGATGGGTATGAGATGACGGGTAAGCAGATGGGTGGGGGGTGGATTGGGGAATGTGTAAGCAGGCAGTTATAGAGATGGATGAGTAGGTAGGTAGATGAATGGTGGGAAATGGTTGGGTAGATGGATAGATAGATGGGTGAGTGGATGGACAGATGTGTAGATGAATGGACAGATGGATGAAGGATGCATGGATGCAAGGACAGAACAGATGACTCACTGAGTAGACAGACGGAGTGGTAGATGGATTAACGGGTAGGCAGATGAATGTATAGATGAATGCATGGCTGAACAGATGGGTTAACAGACAAATAGACATCAGATAAATGAATGGGTGAGTAGATTGTGGGGGTGGGTGGATACATGCATGGATGAGTGAGTGAGTGAGTGAGTTGATGTGTGTGGGGTGAGTGGATGCATGCATGGATGAGTGAGTGGATGAGTAGATGTGTAGGGGTGGGTGGACACATGCATGGATGAGTGAGTGAGTTGGTGTGTGGGGGTGGGTAGGTGCATGCATGTATGGGTGAGTGAGTGGGTAGATGGATGGATAATGGGTAGATGGGTGGATGTATGCATGGTGGGTGGGTGGATGCATGTATGGATGAGTAAGTGAGTGAGTGGGTGGATGAATAGATGGGGGGGTAGATGGGTGGATGGATGGATGCATGGTAGGTGGGTGGATGCATGGATGGATGGTTGGATGGACAGATAGATATATACGTGAATGAGTGAGTGGATAGATGGATGGGGGTCGATGGGTGGATGAGTAGACAAATGGATGGTGGGTGGATGGATGCATGGTGGGTGGGTGGATACATGGATGGGGGTGGATGGATGATATATCCATGGTGAGTGGGTGGGTGGATGGATGGATATATGCGTGGGTGGATGGGTGGATGAGTGGATGGATGGGTGGGTGGGTGGATTGGAAGATATATTGACTGGCAGATTGGTAAGGAGGTATATGGGAAGATGAAAGGATGGGTGGATCAGTGGGTGGGTAGATCTGAGGACGGATGGATAGGTGGTGGGGCATGATAGATTGGTGGGTGGGTGGATAGATATATGTACAGATGAGTGGGTGGATGGATTGATAGGTAGGTGGGTGAGAGGGAGGATGGATTGATGGGTGGGTAGATAGCAGGGTAGATGAATTCAGACATTCTATCTTCTAATAGCTCACAGGAAAAATCATTGTATTGTCAGGTTTCTCTACACTGATGACCTGTCCATCCTGAAGTGAGAACCAGTGCCATAGTCAGCCAGCCCAATGTCAGTTCTGGCTGAAGCTCCCGTGTTGCCCCTCCTTAGATATAAACCCTACAATGGTTCACTTGACTTCTGTCAGGCACCTCAACTCTCTTCCAGAGAACATTTGGAGATCCCAGACAAAAGGGCCTGGGCTCTGCAATCATTCACACTGATCTATTCCCTGTATGTTTGAGTATTCTGAGAAACTTGTGCTTCTGTCTCTCTTTGTCATTTCCCCAGTGGGAATACTGGGGTACTGCAGACATTCTCTTGTTCCTGGAGACTGCAGGATCACAGGCCCAAAGCTTCTGAGTGATTCATGACCCTGCTGACTTCATGCCCAGCATCCTTGGCCTGCTTTAGCTGTAGAATGCTTCTCGCCTGCCTCTTCTTGCAAGCACTCCTGAGATGGACAAGGGAGGCACCAAGGAGACACACCCAGTGAAGCCCTGGTTCTCCCTGCCACGCACCTCTCCAGAAAGGCAACATTAGTCTCAGGTAACAGTCTGTCCTTGAGACTGTACATAATGTACAGTGTATATAATGTACAATGCATACAATGTACAATGCATACAATGTACAATGTATACAGTGCACAATGTATACAATGGACAATGTATAACCTGTATAATGAACCTGTTTTGGGTCTCTATGTGGAGGGGTGGACCCTTGCTCTAAGAGCATTGCAGGGCGTGTATTCTCTATCAATCCCAGCTGTCTGCACACCAAAGCCCCATACCTGTAGCAAGCGAGGGAGGACCCAAGGCAGGAACATTGCCCTTGTGGTAAGAAAATGTTGTCTCACAGTTACTGCACAAAGTGTCCCAAGCCATATGATGGTGGCGTGGGGCCTCTGTATGTGAGCCAACTCAGGCTGGTCTCTGAAGACAAACACATCTGAGCACATCCACCCTGCCTTTTCCCTGGCACGCTCCAGCACCACAAACTCCAGAATCCAGAATCCCAGACGCCGTGCTAGGTGAAGGGCCCAGCAGTGGAACCTGGAGGCAGGAAGAAATAAGTGTGAGTGGGGAAGCCTGCCCAGGAGCGGCACCATGGAAAGCACACATGCACACACGTGTGTGCTTCCCATGTCCCAGCAGGTCTCCTTAACCTGGAACCATCCAGCTGAGATCCAAGAAACAAGGGAGGTGAGAGACACTAATGACATCTGAAAGCCTGCCTTCCACACACACACTGTAAGAGGATGGCTCTGAAAAAAAAAAAGTGGGTCCCAGGACCCACTCTCGGGTGTGCTCTGCCTCAGCCTTTTGATCTTACAATAAGGTAACACCTGCAATCTTCATTTCTGAGAACTTCATGATTGAATTATGAAAGACAATGTAAAGAAAAAACACATCTCACAGTGTTTTGGGTTTGCAGTTTTCTGTTGGATATTCACAGCTGTACCTGGGTGCATGTCCCCCACAGGCTGCAGGATGGACAGTCCTGTGACTACACATGAGTCCTTCCCTGACTCATCGTTAGGCAACTTCTCTGGCCAACATGAAATGGGACCAATGACAGGCTGCAAGGCCATGTCACACCAGCGCCTGCTGCTTCACAACTCACCCTCCACCAGCCCCAGGTGTCACAGTAAGAGGGGTCACAAGAGCAGCCTGTGCCTCTGCCACACCCTGAGAGAGGGGATGCCGTGCTGAGCATCCCATCTGCCTCAACCTCAGCAAGTGTACACATGCAGGAGAACAGGGGGGTCAGAATACAGTCTGGTCAACATCTGACTCTCTCTGGGCTCCTGTCACCAAATCTGAAGTCCCAGTGTGGAGTGCCAACCACTCCCCAACGTAAGTCCATTCCCAGCAATGCCCCAGGGAGCTCACAGTTCTACTGCTACCACTCAGTGCAGAGAGAAAGAAGCAAACATATAACATATAAACAAGCACAATCTCCCAAGGGCCGTGCGTTAGCCCTCAGGCTGTCTTAGGAGAAAGGACTTTGGTGCTGTGATTAGCCAGGGATCTTGAGGTGGGGGGGGGGGAACCTGGGCTACATGGGTGTCCCCAAACACTTTCCCACCACACACAGGCTGAAGAAGACACTGGTACACTGGATAAGTGTTCTATTCCCAGCCACTGAGGATCCTGAACTGTCCCAACTAAAGAGCTTACAACCTCTGAAAACAGTGGATGAGTCTTCCATAGGAATGAAGATCATAAAGGCTTTGATCCATACCAAGAATGTGGTATGGGTTTATGTGACAAGTGGCATTTGAGTCCATAGGGGTGTGTGTGTATGTGTGTGCGTGTGTGTGTGTGTGTGTGTGTGTGTGTGTGTGAGTGAGAGAGAGAGAGAGAGAGAGAGAGAGAGAGAGGGAGAGAGAGAGAGAAAGAGAGAGAGAGAGAGAGAGAGAGAGAGAAGTGTACTTATGAGCACAGTTAGTATGGGAGCTGACTCTCCATCACAGAGTGGGAACACGCCCTACAGGAAGGCTAGGCAGGGGCCAGCCCTATGCATTTGGACAGCAAAAGGCTTTAGCCTTCCAGGACTACAGGCAGGAATTGATGCTTTGTGTACCCATAGACTCTATCCCAGAGGGCCAAACATCACATTTAGGAAAGGCTTTGGTTTTTGTGTATCAGCACCAGGAGAGGAAGGCTGGTCTCCCTCAGCCACATCATTCCCTGAAAAACAAAATGTCGAGAAAGGACCCGGTGGGCAATTTGGCTACGTAAACACAAGTGCATCGGCTTGCCCATGGCATCTCTTGTTCCCGGGCACCTGTGTCAGGATAATCAGGGCTCTGGAGTCAGATGTCCTGGGTCACAGTGCAGACGCAAAGCCCCGTGTGTGACGTGACTGGGACACAGAGAGCACATCTGCTGTCACTGGAGATGCCAGAAAGAGTAAGAAGTGTGGAATCCTCCTGATGCTTTCCTGCCCATTGCTGCCCTCCAGGAGGAGAGTGAAAAGTGTGAAAGCCCAAGCAATTAATCCGCCCTCCCAGAGAAGCGCCAGTGCTCATGACGGGAAAGCTGACCTTGCTTTTGGGAGTGGGCTCAGCCAGGCACTGCGGAGAAGAGCACAAGCTTGGGAATGCTTCCTCCCGAGGGATGTGATGCCCAGCCCAGCCCTTGCCACCAGCCTCAGCTCCAGCCCCTGGGAGTCTGAGCTACACTTTGTGGCCAACAGTATGTGAAAAGACAGGAAAATGTGAGCTTTTCATTAGCACTTAACTGAGGCTGTCAGTCACCTAATTGCTTCAATAAAATATAATTAATTAAGAATAACATGTGGAGCCATTCACATAAGCTACAGAGCACACACTGAAACCTCTGGATTTTTTTTTTTCTGATGAGCCTGCATCCTGACAGACACTACATAGCCTTAGTCAAAAGAGGGAGATCAGTGGCTCCACCCACCAGCCATGTCAGTTTCCCTCTGTCCTTCCGGTGCTGAAGATAAAGACATTTTAATATCTGCTGTCCTCCAGAAAGAAAGAATTCCTGGAGGAATCAGGGAACAAACTGAGGGTCTCTGGGGAGTTTGAACTAGGAACTTTAACAGTGACCATCCATGCAAGTGTATGGCCATCTGGGGTAATGCAGAATGTGGCACCTGAGGGTATGTGTGGAGTCTTTCCTAGTCTTGGGGCTCTGGCTTCCTCCTGGGATTGTCCT
>JADRCD010229301.1:0-24653 GCA_019843815.1 Montemys delectorum
TGATGCTATGATCAGAAAGTGACAAAATGTCAACAGCATAGCGGGCAGTCTACAGTTCTGTTTAATGTTCCACTCCCCAAAGTCACGCAACTTTTTCTTTGGTTCCTCAAGTAAATGGTGCTTTCCTACCTTACAGCCTTGTGAGCTTCTCTAGAATGTTCTCCCATGTTCCCTCAGTTAAGCTCCAGCAAGTCCTCTCTCGACCATCCTGACTGAATCAAGTAGACATAGCCATGCAGCTCTTCGCTCAATAGCCATCTCTATCCTTTCTCTTCCTTCCTGGTCTGGGTCTCATTTAAGGGGCTACAAGTGTTTTCTCCCATATTTGGAAGGGGGGCTGTTAACCACTCATTGAAGGGGGAGAAGAATGCTGGAGTCATGGATCTCTGAAGTAACTTCAGAGGAAGTGACCAGATAAAAGTCAAGAAAAATCATGTTTATATCATACCAGACCACACCAACATCAAACTGCCTATTGGGAAAGCCTGGCTTATTTAATCATCACTAACCAACTGCCTTTAAAACTGTTAAATGGAAGCAACCCACTACTATGGCTCATTACATTCTATTTCCCTCAGAGGACTTATTCGTTCCATATTGGTGTAACGATCTTTCTGTGTGTGGAGTTCATCTAAATGAATATGCACTTTCTGTCTCTCAGTATGGGACACAGTATTGAGAACACATCTGTTGGGTGAAAAAAATAAATTAATAAACAAGTAAAGCACGATATCAGACATCAACCTTAAATACTCTGGTGTTTTCATATTCCCCATTAAAGAAAAGCATTTCCCAACCTGTAGTTTACCTTGTTCTAACATTTTCTTATACTTACCTGGAACAGTAGCAGCAGTTTAAGCACAAGGTAATTGCTTTAAACTATCCCTAGAACAAACTTATTAGAAGTAACCAACTAGAAAGGAAGCAATGGTAGAAAAGTTTGCTGAGAAAGTTTTCAGAATTGAATTTCCAAAACCACTGGGATGAAGATCATATATCCTTTCATTTGCTTCCTCATTCACACATTTAGAATCTACTGAGCTCATATATCTGGAATTACATACTAGATGCCAACAACTCTGTGAGATTAAGACAGACATGATCATCATTGCGATAAAATTTACACTTATCTCTGGTCTTTTCCTGGGAAACACACCAAACATTACACTGTATACTTGCTGCAATCCATACCTGAATACCAGTATATAGTTTTGTAATTTTTTTTATACTGAAACAAAAATTTACATATATGACAGAATGCTGAGCCCAGAGGAAATCCTTACAGATTGTCAAAGCCACTGACTTTCAACTCTTGGTGTTGTCATCATTTCTCAAACACAACTTGTATGCTAAATATGGGGAATGATCTTACTACACAGCCTGGCAAATCAAGGCATTTCTGCACACTCCTGAGATTTAAGGGAGTATAGGCTACTAGGAATAGCTCACCCTCTGTCCTCTCAAACACAGACTGCATTGTAAGGTTCACATCTTCAAGAAGATGAACTTCATACTCCTCTGGTTTACAGAGATGGAAGTAAAACTGAGATCCTTTATCCATGCCAGTATCTTCTTCTGAAACAGTATGACTTGAGGATACCCAGTTGTGGAAAAAACTGAGAATCTACTATGGATATGAAAACTAAAGAGTTAGAAAGATGGTTCCAACTCTAAGAAGGCTTGCTGCTCTTTTTGTTTGTTTTGTTTTTGTTTTTGTTTTTCTTTTAATGACCACAGTGTGAGTGACTCAGCCTCCTGGAACTCTGACTCTAAAGTTCTTTTCTAGCCTCCATGAGCAAACAGAGTCATATGTCCTTGTCCAAACAGACACCACACACACACACACACACACACACACACAAAGAGAGACAGAAAGAGAGAGAGAGAGAGAGAGAGAGAGAGAGAGAGAGAGACTAAACATTAATATATATGCACATATTATATATGGGATGCATTTTTATTTCACAGGGGTAAATGGAGTAGAATGCCAGAAAAGTAATTCACTTGGGAATATTCACAATATGTGGTCATCTTTAGATGTACCTGTAAGATAGAAGAGGTATTTAGACTTTTCACTATTCAATCCAGGAACAGTGGCTAATCAGTTCTCTCAGGGAAAAATTCTGAATAAAATAATATTAATGCCTCACCCTGGGCTCCTAGATGGTCCACTTTGCCTATCCTTCCCCATCTCTACCCCCGCCCCAGGCTCCTAGATGCTCTACTTTGCTTACTCCTCCCCAACTCTCCTCACCCTTAGACTCCTAGAGGCTCAACTTTGCCTATTCCTCCCCATCTCCCCCAACCTCCAGGCTCCTAGAGGCTCCACTTTGCTTGTCCCTCCCCATATCCCCTCACCCCTAGGCTCCTAGATGCCCTGCTTTGCTTATTCCTCCCCATCTCTCCTCACCCCCAGGCTCCCAGAGGCTCCACTTTGCCTGTCCAAGCTCAACTCCCCCCATCCCAGGCTCCTAGAGGCTACACTTTGCCTATCCCTCTCTATGATAGCACTTCATTCTCACTTTCTTAGCCACGTGTGCTCACTCTGTTGTATAAAAGCCTAGTGGGAACTCTAAATGGGTCTGTACCCCCGCAGAGAGCTTACTTAGATTACATTCAAATCTGTTTCTCAGTTATTTTGGGTGACATTATAAGAATTCTTACAGTCATTACACTTCAAATTTGACAGCTCTCTCACAGCATGAAAAGGCAGAAATTAGGCCCAAATGTATTTATTGAAATGCAAGGTTTCATTTACTAACCAGGGAGATAGTGAAGATATGGAGAGGCCAGTGAATGGTTACCAGGCGTGCACTATTGTTATTTCAGGAATCTGTACCTGTGGAGTCTCATGTTCAAATATTTCAATTTCAAACAATAAACCCATTAAAGAGAACTTTCAGCTACTGCCTCTCCATCCAGTTATTCAGAGAACTGCATTCAATCCACTAAGCAGTCACATTTAAGAATAAAAGAGCAACTTTTACTATAAGCCTGTTAAGAAATACATTAGAAGGAAAAGAATTCAATCAGACAGTACCTATTACAACCTTGAAATTTCCAACAGACTGTTTCCTGGAAAGGGACTGGGACTTCTGAAGCATCAAACCTAATGCCAAAGATAAATAACAATAACTAATAATTTTCACGTGGGCATACCATATGAGCAGTGATTGTCCAATGAATCCCACATATACATTGTATATGGTCCCTGGCCTTCCTGGGGTAGTGATCATAATAGATGATATCAGTTTCTTCTATCTGTTCAGCTAGCTTTGGTGAACCTAGGTTTTAATCTGATGTTAAAACTATATATCTCAACATGTAATATATTCTAATATTTTTAATGTGTTTAAGTAGTTTTGGAAGAGCAGCAAGTATTCTCAACCTGAGCCATGTTTCTAGCCTTGGCTCTGGGATACTTTGGTTCAGAGGATATTTAGCATCCTTTTGTCATGCTTTTGTGGCAATCAATCTTCTTTAGGGAATTCCCTTCTTGCATGGCAGGCAGACACATTGAGCCTGTTGTCCAACCTCCCTGTGGCAGCATATACTGTAAGTCATACACCTTCTTCTGTCCCAGCACTCAGCTGAACACTCTTGAACTGGTTCATCCTGAAGTGGAAGACAGATCAGAGCTCAGAACTATCAATTGTGAAGTTAGTTCTACTAAGATTCTGGGTTCTGCCCCCCTTCTGCCACTTTATAGCACCCCCACGGCCTTCCTATTACTCAGTCCTGGTTCTCTACCCTGCTTTGATATTTGGTCGGTTTTTTTTTTTTTTCTTTTTTTTTAATTTCATCCTGAGAAATTTCTTGCCACTATAAGTTTGGGTGTAAAGGATTTACTGCATCCAGGAAACATGCACCAATAAATCTCATTTTACGAGTGCCTGCCTTCGTGAAGATTCTGCTTTGTCCATGATGCTGGTCTTCTGGGACCCTCAGGTTGCACACGGTTCATCATGGCTTTCCAAGTCATGACTGCTATAATGTCACGATTACTGAATGCAATTACATGGGTTTTCATTACCTCCTGGTCAGAAATCTGATGGTTTAGCCATAGAATCTGCATTTTAATCCAAAGGAAGATTACTTTTGACACAGTTGGTCCCTAAAATAGGAAGCTACAGTCCACGAAACCCAGCATTTGCTCCTACACTGCTGTTTTCTTATGTCAGTATTTCCTTCAGTTTTTTTTAAGTGTATTTACTTATTGATTCATTTATTTATTATGTGGATGAAGGAGTGGCCTCAGCATACTCCATTCTCTTCTTCTACTAAGTGGATCCCAAAGACTGAACTCAAGTTAGCAGCTATGGTGAAAAATTCCTTTGTCTACTGGGTCACCTTGCTGGCCCTTGTCTCAATCTTTCTTAGTTTATGTCTCTGAGAAACAAAAGCAGTTTGCTTCCTGCTTTCTTTATGGGGCCAGCCCAATCCTTTTATTGTTAGGTGAGAAGCTGAGGTCCAGTTGGCTGAGAAGCAGCATAGGGACAGACAGTTCACACTAGACTGCCCCTGAAGAGTGCCTGTCTCACAGCTTTACTCAGCAGGCTGAATGGGATGCAGTGCACTTGGGGCTACAGGAACTAGAAGAGAGCAGGTGCCTGACCACTCTCCTTGTAATCCTCCACCCTCCCTTCGTTCAGAAAGCCTCTCTGACTTGCTGTAGTCTTTGAAAATGAGATCCAAGATATAATGAAATGTGTTTAAATTAATGAGTCTGCTATCTAGGAGGTACAGACCGCTAATGAATAACTGGTATGCAGCTTACTTAAACATCAGTATTCTCTTGTTAATCACTTTAATTACCACCTCCTGAACCTTCTATGCATAAAAAAAAAACTTAAAAAGAACTTTTACCTCTCTAGAGGTATCTACAAAGCTTTCAGATGTAGCTATAAACTTCTTTACAGAATCACTGGCTCTTGCAGCAGGAGTGCAGGCCCTCGAGAAATCCATATAACCAAAAGTAACTAAATCTATAAGAACATAAGTGAGAAAGGAAATGTTTTCATTTTAGAAACTACCATAGGAAGTTACATACGCATGTGTGTTAATTTCTTATATCTGAACAAACTTAATATTTACGCCGACTATATTTGTTGTTGTTCTGTTGCTGTGGTGAGGTACCATGACCAAAGCAATGTGTGGGAGAAAGACTTTGTTCTGCCTTGTCCTTCTAGACAGAGTTGATAATGGTGGGGATGACCTGGAAGCAGGCAGCCAGAGCTGAAAGATGGATGATGTCACTTCTTTAGCATGCCAGGAAACAAGAGAGTGAAGTAGAAATGGGGCAAGGCTATGAATCTCAAAGGCCATTCATTGTCCATGACATAATCCTTTAATAAGGTTCCATGTCCTAAAATTCCCAGAATCTTCCTAAACAGCAAGCACCATCCCTGGACAAAGTATCCACATTGAATGAACCTGTTAGAAGAAAGGTCACTCTGACCACCACAAAGGCTGAATAGCCAGATCACATCTAGGATCACAAACAGTTAAGAAATGCTTGTTGCTTTCCAATAATTCACATTCTATGGTAGATGAAAATAGGGGAGAGGGAGTAATAATAATATATATACCATTTAATACAATTAGTGTCAATGATATAGTGCTGTGAAAATGGAAAGAAAATAGACACTGAAATTATGAAATTAGGAAATATAAAAGATATTTGATCAGGTCTGAGAGGACCAGCAGCTTAAACAAGTTCAATATTTGGCACAGGAATGGGTGGATCATAAAACTAGATATGAAAAGAATAAATTGCATCATGGTAAAATTGGACCCAAAGTTGGGTATATTGCTTGTGAAGAGCCAATGTATTTCAAAAAGGGACAAGTAAGTTTCTACTTTCTGATTGCTTTATAAAAATAACCATGAGAGGCATTCAGAGAATGGGTTATAGAAGGAAAAGCTAAATACCAAGAGCATATATAGGAAATGATTTAGGGGCTGGGGTGGAAAGACAGAGTAAATAGATTTTTTTAACGGCAAATATACTGATCTTGGATAGAGAATCTTATAGAAGTTTGGTAAGTTTCAACATCAGGCAAACCTGAACTTAAATTGCTTTCGGCTTTGCCATTCCTGATCACATGTCAGAATGACTTTATCTTTATGAATGTAATATTCCTCATCTTAAAAATGGAGATTCAAATAAAGAGACTCAAGTAAGTGTAAAGTGTTTAGTGTAAATTGAAGCCTAGCACAGAGTCAATGATCAGTGCCACCTGGCATTATTACCATCATCCTCCTTCGTAGTGTGATGATGGATAATTGCTGGAGAGAGGCATCAGAAATACCTATGAAGCTGGAAGGTCTGGTAACTGATGCCACCATTCACACAGACAGGCAATGACTGCAATAGGAAGTCCCCACTGAGAACTTCCTGTATGCCAAGAAATGTTCTGCAGGTTTCTCACACAGCCTCCTTGTAAGAATTCCAGATATTCATATTAGTTTTACATTGGGTAAAGCAGAAGCTATGCAGAGTTGCATGGCTGGTATTACACAGATACGAAGTGCATCAATATGAGTGGTGAATTCCAGGAGCCTGCATCACATGATCAAGTAAAGAAATAAGTCATGGAGTGGTATTAAAGGGCCTGCATGAGGCGAGAGAGGAATCACAAGCAGTCATGTGGCACTAAAGTTGGAAGCATGGATTTGCTCATAAAGCATTTTTTTTTATTCAAAAGAAGGACCAAGAAACAAAATCCAAGACAGCAAAGTGTGAAGAATTTTGGGGGAAAAAAAAGAGATTAATCAGAAATGCAGAGGCATCTCAGAAGGGTTGAACAAGGCAGGGAGAAAAAATGACCAGGATATGAGTTTGACTCTCCGGGCTGGTTTTCATGATGTGGTCCGTGGTGATGTGGTCCGTGGATGAATTGTCTTCTCCCACATCTATATCCCTTGTGTCAGCCGTGACATGCATGGTTGCAGCCCTGCTGTAACTTCTTTGTGTAGCATTGTCTTTGTGAAATAATAGGGACTTTTCCTGTTGGGAATGTCTCTGGGGGTATTTCAGTTGACAGAGAAAAGAGGGGTAGAGAATATTCTCTGCCAAGGGCTTCACTGGGGACTTCTGGAAAGTCTGCAGCTAGCATTTCCAATCTGATTCTGAACAAGTTCACTAGGCAGTTGCTTTTGTTGAGAACACTTGGTGTTAAGGATGAACTCAGCACCCCCTGAGTCTCACCAGACAGCATTCACTGAGAGCTTATAGAAGCTGGAGTCTCAACTGAGAGGTAAAAAAGTTAACCTTAAGAATTTTCCTCTACCCCAAACTTGCCTGTCTAGTCTTTTAATGTTCAAACATTTCCATCAATCATTAAGAACTTCCTTTTGAAACCAACTCCTGCATGCCGAACATCTACTTACATGGAAGACATCCAGATAATCAGCATGGTCCATCACTTACACTTTATACAGATGTACACCCACCCAAACCCACATATATGCTGTCCCTAATCATACCTTCTGCAGCAAAGTTTAAATGAATAAACCCACCTTTATTGTTCTACCTGAACTAGGTTGAACATATATAGATCTGCTGATTAGACTTTTTCATCCAGGTTCTTAGAATCTCTGAAGGGTTTTTTTATTGTAAACTTGAGGCTAGGGGAAATCATTCTGGAGAGTTCCTTTTGGGATAGAAAGTTAAATACAGATCCTCATCCCAGTCACTTTTGAAAACTACTTGTACTTCCTGCTTTTAAATTCTATGAAAAATGCCTCTGTATTTTTCAAATAAATGACTTCTGTTTGGATGAAATTGGTTAGTATCTGCACCTGTTACTTGTAATCTAAATAGCCTCTGCTATGCAGCAAAGGAATTTATAAAAATGCAAATATTGCTGGAAATTTCACCCTCCAGAAATCCATGATAAGGCAGAGGTGTGCACTTCTGACTGTAATAAATATTCAAGCAAAACTAATAACAATGGTGATAAACAGAGAAGCCATACTGCTTACTTCCCAAATTTGTCTGTTGGTTTATGGTGTTTAGTCAGGGAAGTGATTTGGCATTAGGGAACCTGTGTGTCAACAGTGAAGCCAACACACTAGGAGAGCCTTCTCTTTCCTACATCCTGGAATATTTATGGAGAAATATTTTAAACAAGTGTTTCAATGAATTCTGAAGATGTTTTAATAGATGTCTCAGTGGAGTCTTTATTGACTTTGAAAGACTAATCATCATTTGATATTTTCAATTTTAAAAGTAAGGTAGAAATCTCAACTCCTTTAAACCAAGGAAAACAATATATATTCAAGTTTTCTTGTGATTGTCAAAGTCAAAGAGCTGGGCTTTAATATGGAAGATTATTGACCAGAAGGAATTTAAAATGTGAGGCTGTAGAGATCAGTCAATAGTTATTGACTTGTAAATATGAGGACTTTAGTTTGTTCTCCAGAAACCATGTAAAATGCCTGTCATAGCGGACCATTTGTTATCAAAGAGCTGGAGACAGGGAGACAGGTGGACCCCTGGGGCCTATTGGCAAGCCATCTGAGCCTAATTGGTGAGTTTCTGACCAATAAGAGGCTCTGCTTAAAGGAAGTATATTGCAGTTCTGAGGATGGCTTATATGCACACACACATGCACACACATACACATACACACAAACACATACAAATAAATATACAAACACACATTGAAAATAAATTCTATGTAAATAAACAAGAATTTTGTAGGCCATGTATCTTCAAGCCCTTCGTGTTGTCTACATCCTACAGTGACTTTTACATTTCACTGTGATTACTCTCAGATATAAGGCTGTACCTCCAAACCAATTTTTACAAGTGGTATCTCTATCCACTACCCCTCCTATCTTCACTGGGTTCTTACAACATCATATCAGAGGTTTTTTGTTTCTTGGTTGGTGCTGGGAGTGGAACTTAAGGCCTTATATGTGCTAAGCAAACACAACCCCTGAGCTATATTTCCAGATATTTCAAAGCAATATTTTTATTATTTGAGAAGTGTACATAATAAATTTCAATCATATACACCCCATATTCTCTCTTCCAATTCCTCTTGTTTTCACTCACATCTTCCTCCCAATTTTATGTCTCATTTATATATAAATATATAACTCATCAAAGTCTAGTCTGTGCTGCCCATATATACATGGGTGTGGGGTCGCCGTCAAGAGCATGGTCATCCTGCCCGGAACCATACCTCTACAGTAAACTGACTTCCCCTCATCTAAAAGCCATAGACTCCTAAAATTAGCTCAACTAAGAGTGAAGACTCACACTCCCTTCCCCCATCCATGCTAAATGCCGGCTGGCTTGATATTGTATGGTCAATCATAGCTGCTGGATATCCATGGCTGCAGAGGCCTTTCTATGTCCAAAAGACAATGTTTTGCCCACATCCTCCCTGACCTCTTCACTGTTGGGACATCTGTGAGTGCACTGAGCCTGAACTTGACTTTTAATTTGCCTCTGAGTCTGAACTCTCACCACTTAATACAATACTTAGAATGCAAGTAAGTATTGATTCCTAGATGATTAAATAAAAGTGAATATAGTTCATGTGCCCTAAGAGACTCTGATGATCCAAGGGATAAACCAAGCATCTTGAAAGTCTATTGGCATCAATTCATAGCTACTGAGTAAGTGCATTTGCTTTCATTAACGAAATATGGTAGAAAGCTAAGGGATGACAAAGGAGGAAGGAAAGCATCAGACACTGTTGTGACTTTATGTGAGCTACAGAAGATATTGCTACCGAAAATGTGCAAAGACTATTCTCATCATGTTTATCCATGTCCTCTCCACTGTCCCTGTGTTATACATGAGGAACTCATCATTTCATTTAACCTTCCTAAGCTTAGGCACTACTTCACAAATGAAGGGCTATGGTATACAAAGTATTAAAGTACTGTTTTTGCAGTCTAACAACAGATTATAGTTTACAACTCAAGTCAGCCCACGTCTAGTGTTAATGCCTACTCAGGTGCCATGAACTGCTATGATAACTCTGAGGACACTGTGGGCTCAGAGAAAGGAAAAGGCAATGCATAAAGTATGAAGAAAACTGCTTAGCTCTCAAGTGTTCACACATGAACATCCTTCCTCCGCTCAAGTGAGCTGTACACAGTGAAATCACAGCAGTGATAAGGTACTTTTCATAAGCAAAGTCTTTTCACAATACTATAACCCCATTCCAGTACTAGGTGGAAGCTTGATGATGAGCCAGATTTACTGCTGAAGGGTGAATTGGGAAGCTCCCAGGCATCGTAGCAGAGAATAGGGCAGGTCTTGCAGGGATTTATTGTTCTCCTAAGGAGAACAGGGACTCCAGCTTGACTAATCAGACCATCTATCAGCAGAATGGTGACTGTTGACTCTTCCACACATACAAAGACTAACAAGTGCTGGAAAGTAAATGGAAGGAGTCTCAGAAGCCCAGTCTCAAAGCCATGAATCACCTTGGCAAAGGAGTCATCATCTTTGAATGTCAGCTGGGTTGCAGCCAGGTGTTTGGAGCACATGGTAGCTTATATCACAGATAGACAAGGAAGAATGGGGACAATAACACCATCCAAAACCCATCACTGAGGACAAATTCCCTTTATGGGCACATTTGGACTGCAATGTGGATTAGAGGGAGCACTGTAGTGGAAGGCAAGAAATATAAATTAGTGTCCATGTCTGCCAGCATTGAGGCAGGTAAATACTAAAGAAATGCCTTGAGCCTCCATTTCCCTTTTTGTCAAATAAGTGGTTTGCTGGTAAGCCCTTTTCCCCTAGCTTTGTTTCTTCTTTCTTAGATATTTGTGTGTGTGTGTGTGTGTGTGTGTGTGTGTGTGTGTGTGTTCACATGTGTTTGTACATGTGTGTGTGCATGTGAATTTGTGTGTATTCTGGTTCATGTGCATTTATTTGTGTGTGTGCTTGTGCATGTGCAAACATGTGTGTGCATGTGCACTTGTTTTTAATGCGTGTGTGTGTGTGTGTGTGTGTGTGTGTTGTGTGTGTGTACATGCATGCCACAGAACATGTGGATGGATCAAAGGCCAACTTTTTGGAGCTAGTACCCTCCTTTCACCATGAGGTCCAGGAATCAAACTCAAGACATCCACAGAGACTGTGGCAACATGCACAGGGCCTGCACAAGTCTGTGCGTGATGGGATCCCAATGCTGAGAGTGGAAATGAAACCAAGGCCTCATCTCTAATCCAGTATCTGACTCCAGTTGATAACCACTTGCAAAGAAAAAGTTTATAATTTGCATTGGAGTCTCACTCTATATGCAAACCACTCTATAGACCAGGCCTCATGCCCCACAGTAGATGACCAACCCGAAAAAAAATCAATGGTATTTTTTGGAGAGTTTTTGTTTTGTTTTGTTTTGTCTTATAATTTTTTTTTTGTCTAGACATTTTTTTTCTTACCTACAGGTCGTTTGCTTATATATTATGTTTTTCGAGTTTGTGTTTTTATGGATTTCTGTGTTTGCCACTGTGTATGTCTCTTTGACTATATGTGTTTCTTGTGCTTTTTCTTTGGCTCTTCATTTTTTGTTTGTCTGTGTTATCCTATTCAGATTTTTTCACTTATTTTCTTATTAATTTTTACGTACCTGGTTCTTTTCTAGTGAGAAAAAGCAGGAAAGCATGTATACAGGGAAGCAAGTAGTATCAGGGATGAGCTGGGGGAGGGGGAACCATAGTCACAATTATTGTTTGAAAAAAATCTATTTTCAATGAAAAAAACAATTAAGAAAATGAATTTAAAAAATCAAGTAATCCAGCTTGTACAGCATTCAGCATGTGCTCCTGGATGTTCCACTATCTTACTGTCCATCATCTCCACCTTGAAAACCATTACAGTAACAATAAACATGGTTGAGCAAGTATATCTGCAGTAGGACCAAGACTCCTTTGAAACCTCCAGTGCTGGGAATGGGTTACACTCTAATGGAGTTGTTGGTCAAAGGGGCGCCATGGAAACCCCTCAAACATCCCAAGCTATTGTGAAGGCAATTGATTACTTTCTACAAACTAATGGTTAATCCCCATTCCAGAAGACAATAGCTACATAAGTCAATGAACTCAGAGAACCTTAGCTGGAGCCTTCACATAGAATCTTCACCCATACTGAGGGTTTGTTATACTGGGAGGTATTCTGAATACTACCAGAGGAGAAAGGTTAACACCAACTCAACTATGACCCTTTGATATACAAAGGTGATCTGCCTGCAGAGTATGCTGGGGCAGTAGTGGCACAAAAGTCATGGGAGTGACCAACCACTATCTGATTTTTTTAAGGTCCACTCCTTGAGATGGAACCCAGGCCAACACATGCCCTAGTAGTCAAGAATATGAGACTAGACAAGCCATGGACCTGGGGGAAAACTGAATACTACTACTCTAGTAAAGGGATGATCACTAATGACATTCTGCATTGTCATAGATGAGTGTCCTGCTCAGCCACCATTGGAGAAGCTTCCTCTGACAGTAGATGGGAGCACATGCATTCTTCACAACTAAACAACAGGCAGAGAATGAGAAACTTCGTTGGAACGTTCAGTCCTAACTGGGATGTCCTCATTGAGTTCCTTCTCTCAGTATTCATGGAACTCTGAGGAAGAGGAGTCATAAAAATCATAAGAGCCAGTGGGGATGGAAAACACCAAAACCAGAAGGCCTTCAAGACATGAGAGGACTGAAACCCATATAAGATCATAGAGACTATGGCAGCATGCACAGGGACCTCACAGGTCTAGTCCAGATGGAGTCCTAGTACAAGAAGGGAGGTAATCACAGGCCTCCATCTCTAACCCCAAAGCTATTTAAATTGATAGTCACTTACAAAAGGAAAAATTAGTTTTCTTCAATGGAGTCTCACTAGATATACAAACAACTTTTAAGGATAGGCCCCTTGCCCAGCAGTTGATGGCCAACACAAAACAAACTCAGTAGTAATTTTTTCCCTTTTTTCATTTTGTCTCATGATGCTTTTTCTCAGCATTTTCTTTTATTTAATTTACAGATCTTTTCCTTATACAGTCCTACTTTCTGATGATATTCTTATGGGATTTCTGTGTACGCGAAGTGTGTCTCAGTATCCGTATCTGTTCTTGTGCGTTTCTTTCTTTTTTTTCTGTTTGTTTCCTATTCTGGTATGTTTGTTTTTATTTTCTCTGATTTTATTTTATTATTATTTTGTGAATGCCATTTTGTACTCTGAGAGAAAGAAATGGTGGGGATTTGAGTGGGTAGGAAGAGTTGGGGGATGAAAATCAGTAATCAGAACATGTATGACAAAAAAAAGTCTATTCTTAATAAAAAGAAAGAAAACCAAAGGCAGAAATTATATCAGTATTAATTACGATGGAAGCTTATTTCAAAAAGAAGCTAAGATGGACTAAAAGTCAACACCTGTGTCTTCCTGTGGCACCTATGTAGAGTTTATCACTTGTACAATCTCTCCTCCCTATCTGAGCTTCATTTTCCCCATGTCTCAAATGAAAACATTTGGTCAGAGAGCCTCCAGAGGCTCATGCAGAGAGAAGTCTTTGAATCCACATTTCTCACATCTCACAACACTCATCTGTAGGAAATGGCCTGGGTGATGATTTTACCTTAAAAGGATATTTTCTGATCACCCAGGAGTCAAACACAAGTAAAAATTTGAAATGAAAATAGAAGGATCAGTCTGGTTCTGACAATCCTAACAAATTCATGTCCTTATCCACAGGGGAAATGTACGGCCTGGAGTTTTATAGGCAAAAACAGAAATAAACACTTCCAGAACTCGTGGATCAGAATACAAACACAAATAGAGGCTTTCTGGCCTGAGTTCGGCCCAGAAGAATCACCAAGGTCAGAGCATCTAGTCAGACTTCCTGCTCTAAGTCTCAGGTGTGATAATGAAAAAAATGAGAACCTCTGTAATTTACTATCTCTTTCTCCATAAGCCTGTGCCTCAAAACTATGAGCACGCCTTTGTTCGGAGCAGCCATGGGTATTGGTGAGTGACAAGTTTGAACTGTAGTCTGTGACAGACACCAAGGGACATGTGTGTTGCAGTATTAAAGTGATTGCTTTATAGAGCTTACTAAATGGGAAAAGTCATGATTTATTCTACCATCTCCATATGGATGGAAACAATATCCCCTTAATAGCTCAGTCACAATATCAGGGACAACTATAGCAATTCTAAGTTTCAACAGAATTATTTTCAAGTATACTTTTAACCAATGGCATCAGAAATGACTAAACTCTCCATAGTGTTTATGAATAGTTCCCATGGGCTGTACAATGTACTAAGCATGTTGTGGGCATATTCACATTAAACTCACATCATTGTCTCGAGGGGATATAGAGACTTGCTGCCATTACAAGGATAAGAAAAGAGCAAATGTGATGCCTAGTCATAGTTATTCGCTTTCCAGTACTAACTGAATTTGGCTCTCTGGTGAAATACTTAAATATTTAAAATCTTATGCTTAGTAACATGTATTTCTCATAGGAACTGCCATTCAAACTACATAAAAGTAAGAAAGATTAAAATAATCAATTATCTTAAAAAATCATGGTGGGGTTCAATATTGAATTCATTTCCTGTTTCCCCATGTGACAAGGTACAGTTTGATATAAATTCATGTGATTATTTCAATTCTCCTGGAGAAACAAATATCAACTACACCTGTGTGAGGTTAAGTTGCTCTGAGTCCTGAGAAATAGCACTGGGGTTGTCAAACTAACAATCATATCCCCTTTCTTCCTTTCTAGGAACATAATAGTTTGTTCAGCTACTTCATCTCTGAGTGCCCACATACTTCAAGGGGGCTGACATATTCCAAAGGTTCTGGACTGATAATAGATCATTAGGGCTATTCCAAGTAGACTTGTTACCCAACTTTAGTAAGCTAGATATACATTGGTCTGCTTGAGGTCTCTTCAATTATCTCCCCCATTCTGAATACAAGAAACACAGGGGATTCTTTAAGTATTAGGATTATAATAATATATTATTTATGATAATAATTATTATTGGATGGTTCAGTTTTCTAATTGATCACCACAGTCTTCTATGACGGTTCAACTCTTTCTACTTGAAAGACCACAGCAAAGGTAAGAAGCTAAGAAGATGCAGATGAGAAGAGCTGTCATCACTGAATGCTGGTTTTGCCAGCTTGGAAAGTAAAATTCTTCTTCCCAGAAACTGGATCATTCACAACTTTTATGTGTGAAGAAGGGGTGATATGATCTGATACCTCAAACTAGAAGTCAAACCTTATTGCTATATCTGATCTTCTCAGTGATCTAGACCATCAATAAGTAACTTGGCCAACTCTATCAGGATGTGACACATGGAATTCAGTGTCATCCATGATCTTCAACCCAAGCTAGCTGTATAAGGCATTGTGTAATTGCTATGATATAAGAATACTTCTCATTAAATACACAATGTAGTTTATTTTAATCCTAGCATAAATTCTACAGCCTTCCTTTTAATAGCATTTGTATTTATACAAATCCTTTGGAATTGTCTAGGCTTTATTATTTTAAGGCTCATAAGACTTTGGCAGAGATTATACAAATAAAAGATATGCAAAGCTTAAGAGGTTTCTCAGCAGTTCATCACCACCCATAAGTTTCTTAGAGGCATGTATTTCTTAAAAAAGGATGTATTCTCAAATTATGATTACATAATAGGCATAAAATAAATATATTTCCATTAGTCTATTGTGCTTCATGGGATTGGTCTTTCTAAATAGTATATTCTTTATGTGATATTTTCACATGGTTAATATGAAGCGATATGCTCCTCGTTTAAGTAACTAAAGGTCATCAAATCAAGGTCAAACATCCATGTTCACAATGATTTAAAATAATTTTGGTAATATCTCATTTATCATGTGGCTTAATAAAAGGATGAAATAGCACTTAGCCAAAAGAAGCCATCATAGGCAAACATTATATGCCCATAGGAATATTTGCATGTATTCTGGTACCATGGACAGAAGGAAGGAATATTGTAGTGAACTGCAAAATACAAGCTATATAAAGGAACAATGGAAATGACTGGGGAAGGGAGATAATTCAGGAGGGGAGAAGGCAGTTAGAAGTCTTAGGGTAAAATAACACTAAAGATGTTTGAAACAAATGTAATATTTTTATCTACCTAAATTTGCATAGGATACATCTAAGTGTATACATGTTCATATAGAGTTTAAGTGACTTTAAGTTACTTGGACTGGTAATGTTCCCAAGAAGAGCCAGTCTTTTCAGTTGTTGATCAGGGGAGTCCAAAGACTCCCAGAAGAGTTTATTGCAGTTGCCCTTGGTTGCTTTCCAGAGACTGAAGGAAAGTCTCTATGCACTTTGGTCACAGAACCTGAAAGCATCCTCCTGAGTACTAGTTTTCATAGTCCCAGGTATAATACAAGCTGCCAAGGGAAATAACCAACCAATAGTCCTATCCAACTGAAGCATGTATGATCCACAACATCTGCAGCATTGCAAGATATTCCTAAGGGTGCATTAGTGGCATTCATATACTGGTAGTAACAAAGACCTCTCTGAATGAACTTAAGATCTGCTCAACAGGAGGTATGCCATGCCTGGTACTATATATAAACCCAGCCAACTATACAGGATAAGGGAGTGCAGAGTCCTAGGGGAGAACCTGCTCCCACCACACCACTCTTCTCAACCAGCATAACTTCCAACAGCATTCTAAATACTTACACTTATGTCCATAGATACATGTAGTTCATACTCCTCATCAAAAAAAGTCTACCTGTGACTGATATATACCATCACAGAAAATCACAAGTGATCAAAATTCAGAGAATAACTGATTATTGAAACTTGATACACAGTTGACGCTTGATATATATCTACAATATCACTCTTGCATCCAAGGCTCATAGAACACTGCAGAACAGAAAAGAAGATCCAGAGGACAAGGAAACCCTCCATGAGATTGTGTTTCTTAGAAATCACAGGGCCTTGAGATGATTGTTGTCCCTTGAGGGACAACAACAGATATGCCAAAATAGATAGGAGAAATCATAGAGGGTCTCACCCCTGGAAAAAAAGTTATAGGAACTAAGAAATGAAGAGAGCTGAAAAGTTATTCTTCCTCAGATAAGAGAAGGCAACTAAATGGTTATCCAGAAACAGGTAGTTAGCTATAAAATTATGCATAAATATAAGTACAAATATATATGTATATATGTGTGTGTGTGTGTGTGTGTGTGTGTGTGTGTGTACGTGTATGTGTATGATTTCATGGCTGATAATTAGGTTACAATTTGATAGACATCATACCAACTACAAATGTAGATATGTAGGGCTCTCTCATCCATACTAGCTACAGAAAAACTCTGGCAATGAAGTTAAATGTCGCAGTGGAATGAAAGTTGATCAGATACAATGCTTAGGTAGTCTTTGGTCCAATGTCAAATACATGTAATTAAAATGTGTGTGTGTGTGTGTGTGTGTGTGTGTGTGTGTGTGTATAATACTAAAGGGACTCAATAGGTTGTGTTAATATATTTATGCATATGTGTATGCATGTAATAAATGTAATAATATCAAATTAACAATTAAAGAAAAAGAGGCCATGTATTTGAGAGGGAGCAAAGAGAGCATGAGAAAGGTTGGATGGGGGAAAGGAAGGAGGGAAATAAAGCAATTGTATTTTTAATTTCAAAAACAGTTAAAAATTTAAAAAGTAGCATATGGTTTTTCAGATGGCAATCATACCTTCTCTTTCACACAAAGAGCTGTGCATAGGCCTGTGTACATGGAGGTAAGGTATAAATAAGCACGACTCACCACCCCCCTCCCCTCCCCCATTGCTGTGCTGCTTCCCAGGGTGCTTTGCATCTACTTGTTATTTTAAGAATGTGTGACAGTGTTCCTGAAATGGAATGATGCCCAGATGTTTGTGTACTGATGTCATACCAGCTACAGACGGAGATGCAGGGCTCTCTCAGCCATGTAAGCTTCAGAGTAACTTTAGACATGCAGTTGAACGCTGCAGTGGAATGAAGGGGACCAGATGCAATGTGTAGATGGTGTTTGATTCCATGTTATATCCTATTTGCTCATTAGTCCTCACAATTGTATAGAACAATTTTATATTTCTTCATACCCACATTTCTAAAACTCTAGTGACCTTCCAAAGTGTTATCAATATATAAAAGAAATTTCTTAAGAGAGTATCATGTTCTTGCCTCTGACCTGAGCAGTTGCTGGCATGATTAGGAAAGGGAGAATGAAAGAAGTCATTGAACCTTTGGTAAGTTAAAAAGTCTCATAAACCTGAGTTTTCTGTTAAAATAATATCTTACTTTCTAAGGATATATGAAAGTTTTGAAATTGTCACCAGCCACAGGCAGGTGGACTGAGACCTTGAAGAGCTTCATCAGACTTGTTAAGAGTCCTAATGAGCAAATGCATGAGGCTACTGCAGTTTGATTTTAAGTTTCTCAAAGTAAAATACATCAGAACAGACTCCTTCCTGCTCATCATCCATGTTCTTAGTTCATTCTGAAAAGCTGTTGGGCTATAGTGGCTTAGCAGTTAAGAATTCAGACTGCTTTTTGTAGAATCCCCAAGTTCAGTTTGTAGCACCTGCATTTGACAATTACAGGTAACTACCTGTAATTCCAGTTCCAGGAGTTCTGACAGCATCTTCTGAACTCTGTAGGTAACTGTTCAGGTTCCCATACCCACACATAGTCAGATATATATGCAAAATTTTAAATTAATAAAAATAAACATTGAAAAATTATGCTATAATTTTCATACAATAAATTGCACAGTAAAATCTAATCATTTTTCCTGTGTTTGCATTTCCAAAACTCTTTATACAATAGAGATAAGGAGCACATCATGCCCACTAGTTTCTTGATATCTCTTTCATTTCTTCCTTGCCCTCTTCAAAGCAGCCATGTCTAACCCAGCAAGCCAATGATATAAATGGTACAGTACTAGAGGATAGTTTGTATTTTATATACATGCAGTCATCATTTTTGTTATTGAGACGCAGTAACATAAATTAAGCTAATTATGAATTTGCTATATAGGGAATGTGCTCTGGCTTCCACCTTCTCAGTGTTGGGATTATAGGAGTTAATACCACACCTGGTTTACTCAGTGCTAGAGCTCAAATATAGAGCCGTATATATGCTAGACAAATACTCTATGCTGAGTTAGAGCCTCAAAGTCAGTATTTCCTTTTTTCTTCCATAAACAACTTGAAGTTTGCCCCTGTTCTCGCTTTGATAGATAGTTTCTTGCCAAGCAATTTCTCATTAGATGGATCTATTATAATTAATTTATTCACTCATTTGTTGCTAGTCATTTTTGTTGCTTCCTATTATTAGTCATTATAAAACTGCAGCAGACAAACATGAACCATTCTTTTTGTAGAATGTACTTTCTTTTTCTTTCTTCTTTTTTTTAAATCTACTTTACATTCCAATAACTGACCCTACTGCTAGTTACCTTCTCCTCAAATCCCTCCCTCCATACCCCTCACTTTTTTAAAATTTTTATTAGATATTTTCTTTATTTACATGTTATATGATTTCTCCTTTCCCAGTTTCCCCTCAAAACAAAAAACAAAAACAAAAAAACAAAAAACAACAAGAACAAACCCCTTTTGCCTCCCTCCTCCCCTACTTGCCACCCCATCCTCTCCCAGTTATTGCCCCTGGCATTCCCCTACACTGGGGCACAGAACCTTCATAGGGCCAAGGGCCTCTCCTCCCATTGATGATCGACTTTGCAATCCTCTACTATACACATGCTGCCAGAACAATCAGTCCCACCATGTTTAGTCCTTGGTTGGTGGTTGAGTCCCTGGGAGCTCTGAGGGTACTAGTTAGTTCATATTGTTGTTCATCCTAAGGGGCTGCAAACCCTTCAGCTCCTTTTGTCTTTTCTCTAGCTCCTTCATTGGGGACCCTATACTCAGTCCAATGGATGGCTGTGAGCCTCTACTTCTGTATTAGTCAGGTACTGTCAGAGCCTCTCAGGAGACAGCTATATCAGGCTGGCTTGTCCTTCCTTCAGTCTCTGCTTCATAGTTAGTCTCTGCAACTCCTTCCGTGGGTATTTTGTTCTCCCTTTTAAGAAGGAATGAAATATCCACATTCATACCCCTCACTTTCACCTTTGAAAGTGTGGAGCCCCACTTCCAAGTCCCTTGCACATCAATTCTCTATGTGGCTAGGCACATCATAAATATATGGTAGAACAATAAGGAGGTCATGAGCAGAGATTTTAAGTTTAATACTTCATAGTTCATTTTGTCTCCAAACCCGGATGCAATTTTGTATACCTACCCTCAGGGCATGGAATTTCTAATGAGCTCACTGACTAAGAAGTGCAGAATTCCCAGGTTCCCACTTTGACTTTGACTTAGGAGGAATATATAGAAGTAACTCAGATATTCCCATCTTGGTCCCCCAATGAGTAGTGATAATGAACATCTTTTTACACATTTTGTTCTTTGTTTTACACATGTGTGTTCTTTGGGGTGAGACACGTATCCAAATCTTTGTTATTAAATTATAAATGCCCGTATAGTCTAAACACAAATCTTTTGTTTATATTTGCTTTGCTTTTCCAGTCAATGAATGCCCTTATCATTATATTTGGTTTTGCTTTTATTTTGGTTTTGAGCTACCGTGTTAGGAAGGCATTTCTTTTCTTTTGATGCTTTGATTCTTTGTTATATTACGAAATCATCAATGAACCCAAAGTCAGTGAAATTTGCCTCCCTCCTTTTTCTTCAAGAAATTCTCACTTCATTGTTGTGAATTTCAACATATATGTATACTCAAACCATGACAATTTCTAAAAGATGCCCTTTTTCCCATATTTCAATCACCATGAAAGGCTGTTCTCTACAGGTATGCAAGGAAGTTCACATTTCATAACTCTCATGTCTTCCTTTTGATACATATATCTCAGGATAAAAAGAAAAAAATTGCAAAAATGGGTAAAACACTGGTGATCATAAAAATTGAGGTTGAATTCCAAGAAGAATCTTTTAGCCATGATGAATGGATTGTACACATTCAAGAAACTTTATGCTATCATGAATTGTTGGCTTGTGGTGTTTCGCAAGTGTAAAAAAAAAGAATCCTGGCTGAAAATAAGAAAGGTTTTGAATATTTAAAATGATGTCATATTATATCTTCTGAGATGATATTTAAAACTGAAGATTAAATCATTTAAAACTATAGATATGGTTGTGTTTCCTGCCTTCCTTCCTGAAGTACTATTTCTTCCTGGTGAGTCATAAAATTGTAACTGCAAAATGCTATGCTTCCTTATCTTTTAAAGAGGCTTACTCTTGCTGAAATGTAAGTGATAGGCATTTGGCAGCAATGGCTTTCCACAGATAAAAATCATCAGATGATTTAAAAATTAGCAACAATAGTATTTCAATGCTATTCAACAAACATGCCTCCTGGTTTCTTATTACATCTAAAATCAAGGGATGTACAAAGCATCAGTAGTGTCTTCAGGCAGAATAAAATATAACTAACAGATGAGGTGTCTGTGAATGTTAACTGCTAACAGATATTCCTTGGTTTAACTTTCTGCAAAGTTTGTCAAGGCAACAAATGAGAAAAGGATGTCTGTCTGAATCAGGGGATGGACAGAGCTTTTATGATAAAGAGAAGAAGAAAAATCCAGACTTATGGATATGATTATGTTCTTCAATAACTAAGATGGCCTAGAACATAAAGTTGGGAATCCAAACTCAGTTGCTCATGCTTACATAGCAAGCACTTCACCAACTCACCCACCTTCCTACCACAGGCCTTAACTGTTATTTTCTAAAAGTAAATCCACATTTTTAGCAGAAAGTGTTTTTTTAATATGCCCCCATTAAGAACTATGTTATTAGATAGATTTCTCTGCTTTCTAGTGCAAGCTTGCAAAAGAAGCTTGTTGCTTCCAGGAAGTGCCAATAATGATGATGATGATGATGATGATGATGATGATGATGATGATGATGATAATAATAATAATAATAATAATATAAAGCCAGACAGTGGTGGCACACGACTTTAATCCCAGCACTTGGGAGGCAGAGGCAGGTGGATTTCTGAGTTGAAGGCCAATCTGGTTTACAAAGTTAGTTCCAGGACAGCCAGGGCTATACAAAGAAACCCTGTCTCAAAAAAAACAAAATAATAATAATAATAATAATAATAATAATAATAATAATAATAATATCAACAATAATAATAGTAATATCAAAATATAATACTACAGAACTCAGTTTGGAAGTAAATGCCAATCGCTGTAAAACATGCTGAACTTCTTTCTACCTAGTAGAAAAGCACTTACCACTCACTAATAAGGTGTGTGGATATGGAAATATGGTCATGTCAAAGGGATACAGATAATGAGAAAAAATAAACCTGGTTTCAGGTTTATAGCAGGTTAATTTGGAAGAACTTGGACCTGTCTATGATTTTTTCTGATCTAAAATCTTGAGAGCGTATGATACCAGTTATTTCAATCAACTTTTGTCATTTCATGGTTCCTGCCATTCAACAGCTTTGAATTAGCACATGTATCTGAAAATTATATATAATCAAAGAGTATAAGGAAACTTCCAAATTTATAATAGAAATTTATTTCTGAACATTGGGATATCTGAAGTGTTTAGGGTCAAAGGTGAAGATACACACATGTATACATATGTGTTTATGTGTGTATATACAATTCTTTATTATGTATTTTATATAGAAATCACATGTATGTATGTACCTATATATGTGTATAAAAAAAGGTTCTGAAATTTGGGTAGCTTAACATGGGATTTTTGAACTAGACATTAGTTATGAAAGTGCAGTGAATCTCCATCATATTCTAGATTGTGAACTCTGACCTTCCTTCTATGTTGCTTACAGCACTTCATGGCTCCCAGCCAGTCACATGGTTACAGGGGGTGTCAATACTGCAGCTTGCTACATCTCTCAGCTGTGACACGCAGGTGAGTTCAAGCCACTTTAACTTACATTATTTTTAACTCCCAATGGGTTCTCAAACTGTAGTGTTATAATAAACCAAGAAGTATTTGTGAATATACATTCTGTACATAAACAAAGATTTGCTAAGCTAATTATCAGGATTTTTTTAATAAACTGATTTCAAAGAACAGAGAATGACTCACGTGCTAGTTATTTTTAGCTGGCATAAGGAGGCAGATATGAACTTACTTCTCTCTGAACATCTCATTTTCAGGTCCATATTTCACAGTCACTGAGATTCTTTAAATCACAGTCCAGCTAGCCCACAGCTCTACAGCTTCTTGTTCTTCATAATTCTATCATGTCACAAAATAGGGCAGGCTTAGCTCATCTTCTATCGCTTCCATTTCTTTCTTTTGTTCTTTCTTATCTTTGTTATTATAAATTCATACCACCTTAGGTCTGACCCACTTTATAGATTGTCAAATGCCTCTCTCCTAAAAAAAAAAAAACCAGAAAGACATTACCAAGTATCTGGCAGGAGGTAATGCTTTATAAAACTCCAGTATACACTAGGAAACAAACACATCCTTTTAAAATTTAACGATCTTTCTCCCCTACAAAAAAAATACTCAGAGCAAAAAGCTCCTTTTAAAATATATGCCCATCCATTTCATTAATATTTACACTTCCTCCTCTGCTGGTGGTGACTTCCCAGATATCTAAGCATGCTTCCACCATAAGTAGCCTGACCCCAGACTTTTCCACATACCTTTCAAGTAGTGAGATTTGGGTCCTCGAAGCTCCCTATCTGCCATGGGTTCTTTTTCCCTCGATATTGTGTTTTACTGGAACCTATTATGAACTGCACTTGCAAAGGAACAGTTCTGAGTCTCTTCAGCACTATTTTCTAGGTCATCCTTGGTGGCTTTCAGAGTCTTTGAGCCAATGGAGTTCTGGCTGGTATGTTGGAAAAATGAACTATTCCCACATTGATGCCAGCTCAGATCAATTTGTGCTATTGATACAAATGAGAAGATGGTACCCTTCCCCATAGCACCTTCAAACCACAAGTGCCCAGGCTAGTAAGCAGAATAAGACAAGACTCCACACTCTCCAGTCCTCTGACAGGTACCTGGTCAAAGCATATTCAGGATCTTACAAGACATTGGTGGATCGCTTCCAACCCCATCTTCCATTTGTTTGCATTCAGCCATGCTACTGTGACCTAGGAAAGTACCTGTAATATAATTTCAACCTCTACATCTCTTTATATGTCTAGAAAAACAGCATATGGTGTTTTGTTGGAGCGGATGCTTGAGAGGAGACATGATGTTTGGAAAGGGTATAAGTATAAATCAACAGACAGAGGACAACACTGTGGCATTGGTTTGCCTTGCCATTCTGCTGCTCTTCATTGGTCTTTGCTAATGATGCTGTGGCATTGGTTCACCTTACGTTCTTCACTGGTTGTTGTTTGTAATGACTCCAAAGAGAAATGAATCAAAGAACTTCTCATGATATTCCAGCAGTTTTTGGCCTCTTCTGCAGACTTGGCTCAATTGGCAGAGCCTTGTGGTTTCTTTTGGATTGAACAGCCTTTGCTGATTCATGAATGGGGTATGTGACTAGATCAGGCTACCACTCTGATTTGTGTGAACT
>JADRCD010229302.1:0-12274 GCA_019843815.1 Montemys delectorum
TTTTTTAGGATGCCTTATATTTCTTATAACACGAGATTTAAATGTATAGAAAAGGCACAATCATTTATTGCAGGTTCTCACTGAAGACCCAGTAGGTAAATAAGACAGCTATAAGTCTCATTTACATGAAAAAACAAATTGAGGATCATAGAATTCAATGTAATAATGTGGCTGACATTCAGGTCTTAGCTGTTTAACTACTACACCACTGCTCTTTTCTTCACTTCACCCTCCTCAACTCTTTATTTTCCCTTAGGAATAATTTAAAATACGATTTTTCCTCAATATTGGCAGAGTGATAATATCAAAGAGAAAGACGTTTTTAAAAAAAGAAATAAAAAGTCAAGCAGTTCTGACAATTAGCAAGAATGTTTGATTTTAATCTTTCAGGTAAGCCATTTACTTATTAAAAGCCATGCAGCCTTTTGAAGCTTGACACAGTTGTACAGGATGACTGGGTAGAACATGGAAGTCCCACTCCCCTTCATCCTCAGCCAGAACACTGGATTGCTGCCTTGCCAGCTATTAAGTCAGACATGTTGGGACATTATATAGGCAGGCATCTAGATGTCTGATAGGAGAGACCTTGAGACTACAATAAGTTGACCCGGAATCAAGTGCTATATAATCTTAACTTATGAAGGGCTGCCATAAACCTTTGTCCTTTTAGACATCGCCTTCCCATGTGTTGACTGGAGAGATGGCAATTGGTAGAGAAAAGACCCACCTGGCTCCCAGCTCCTTCACTGTTCTAAGTTCTACCTCTGTGACTAGGGACAAGCTGAACGTCTGTTTCCTCATCAGTCATTTATAACTAATAATTTTTGTCATGATCACCTGTATTTCTGGAAGGATAAACGTATCAAATAGGGAACGAAATATAAACTTAACTATAAACTATGGTTTATATTGCAATTACTACCAGTAACTATTTTTTTAAAAAAATTACAATATTAGCATGTGGAAAAAAATTATGAGTGATCTTTACAGGGCCCTTGATGGGTTAAATGTTTGGGCATCTGGTGAAATACTGGCCTCAGCTGTTTAAGTGACATCTCAGTGGGTCAAGTTTCTCTTCTCTTTCCAGACCATCTGCTCACAGCTTGTCATGATAAACACTTCTGAGTTACAAAGCAGAGAGTACACAGCAACGAGAGGGACAGTGTCTTGGATCTTGACTAAACAATAATATTAGAACAAAACAACACTCAGGCATCCACCCTTCACCCAACCCCACCCCACCCCGCCTCTCTACCCTGGCTCTACCTATCCAACCTGTGCCTTGCCTGTGTTTCTAAGCTGCGTGTTGGACTATAAGCTTCAGGTAAGACATCAAGCTAACATAAGTGGCATTAGCCAGAGCAAGAACAGAGACAGTCTTTTTGTGTCAAAGCAGTGCCAGGTGGAAAAATCTAAGTGTCACTTATCCTTGGCTTAATGAATGTAAAATATGCCATGTGGTTAATACTCACTAGAACAGAATTCTCTCAACATAGTGTCCTGAGGATGGAGATACTTGGTTTGTCTAAACCCTGCAATTTGTTCTAGGACTTCTGCAGAACTTCTGAAAGCCCTCTTCAGTATCCCCTCTTTCCACATCACTCTTATATTGAAGCTTAAAAAGTCTGTGATTAATGGTAAATGATATGAATAAGACAGATCACAAAAGAACCACAAATAGACAATAAATGCATGAAATATGCTTGATATCTTCATCCATCAAAGAAATGGAGTAAATATAATATTTAAATTCCATTTGACACTAGCCAGAACAGCTACCATTTTTAAAGTAACAGATGCTGGAGAAGTTTGGTAAAAATAAGAAAAATAAATTTCGAAAGAACCTTTATATACTGTTGGTAGAAATATCAAAATCTAGGCATTATGGAAATTGATAGAGGTTCCACATAAAAACTAAATATATGAGTAGTATATCATCCAGCTGTAACTGTCCTGAGCATAAAAATCAAAGGAAATAAGGTCCAGATGCAAAGTACATACCTACACACCTGCACACATGGGTTTATTATAGCGCTACTAGTCACAGTAGCCAAGATATTGAAATCAGCGTTATTGACAACCGCCAAGATATTAAACTAGAGGCCTGAAAATATGAAATAAAGATCACAATAAATCATTATTCAACCACGAAGAAAAATGAAATCTTGACATTTTCAGGAAAAAAAAAATAGATACAATAGATTAAACTTGTAGATCAAATAGATTAAACTGGAAGTCAGCATGTTAAGTAAAATAAAAAAAGACACAAAGGTATGTATAAAATGTTTTCTCATATATGTGAAAACAAAACCGGATGGGTAGAGGAAGAGGAAGTGAACAAGACCGAGGAGAAGACAGGATATGGAACTTGGGGTGGGGGGGGGATCCAGAAAGAAATGATGGAATGTGCATTGCAATGCCACAGTGAATCTCACTTGTTTGTACAATTATCTTTAATAATTATAAGGACAAGCATCTTAGAATGTGGCACCTAGGGCGTATCAATATATATATTTCTAGTCTGTCAAAAGAACGTCTTGGTGAGAAGCTCTTGGTTAGACAACTGAGGATTGTGTCCTTTAAATTTTCTACCAATGGTCTTTCATACAGAACAAGGGAGGTCAATCATCAAGGTCAGGCTCAGACTCCTCTCTTTGTGTGTCCTTATGAAGAGTGAGGAGTTCTACAAGAGCTCTTCCTTCAGCCCATGTTGCTCTGCTTCTTAAGCCTTTGGTTACATTGAATGCCAAGATCTGTTGTCATTCTACAGGCCTGTGTATCAACACACTTTCCAAAACCATTTCCCAAACCATGTAAGTTACCAATATCAATATGACCTTGACTAAATCCAGTCCTATTAGCAATTATTTCCTAATTGTACAGTTTCAGAGGATATTTTTAAAAATTATCCTTGAATAGAGTTTCTTGTTCATCTCTCATAAACATAAATTCTTTATGCAATAAAAATAACATAGGAGGAAGTTTTACTAAGTAATGAAGGAAGGATATCAGAGGACAGGCAGAATGTAACAGTATTTTCCATTTTATGCACAAAAATAATACTCTTATCTATAATAGTGTCCTTTGTATCAGTAAAGTCATCTACATTTCTCCTCCCATTGGAAGAAAAAAAAAGTATAGCTTAGGTAATACGTTTCAATCATTTTCCTGAAGAGTAGAAATTACAGAAAACACTCATGTGCCAATGACATTCAGGCCATAAATAAATGATATAGACCCTGTTTTACAGATGTAAAACATAACCAAATTTTTATACTTATGGGGAAGAGTAGATTGCAGACCCACTAGGATAGTAAACCAGTTTCAGCTCATAGTTAGTTAGCAGTATGATAACCTGTGTTAGGGCCAAGTATTTTGACATCTAGAAGGAAATAGTGAACATAGCCAAATGTCCAGACTGTGCACCCCAAAGTGAGATACATGAATATTCAGGTGAGCAGAATTTACAGCAGAAATTGATAAAACAACAGCTCACATATCCAGGTGAATGAACAGCTACATGGATCAATACAAATAGATTGCAGGCACAGCTATGATGTGAAAGCATGCTTCATATTACATGTAGGGATCCATATGTAATATGGCTGGCCTCATTACGTAGAGATTGAAACAATTCAAGTTACGCCATATAGTGATTGGAGGTATAAAATGAAAAGTAAGCAAAAATAAATCATAGTTGACATTGTAAATACTATTAATAGTTGACATTCAGGATACTATCACCTTTGAGAAAGGGAGAAAAGATGATATAAGATTCAGACCACCTTGTGACCTTCAAAGATGCTTCAGTACGCTGAGGAAAGCAGGAATAGCTCTATTACCGTGCTTTAGGTCCCATGGTGATGTGTGCAGACAATGACATTTCAAATAAGTGAAATAAAGTAATGTATACAAAATGGAACAATATTCATACCAACAGTAAATCCACCTCATCTTCCAAGCCTGTTCAATATTCTCTCCCACATTGAGGATTGGAAGCATCTGAGGAGTCATGCTGGGTCTTATCATCTCTGGCCACACTGAGAGCTTTTATTCCTTTCAATTTCTGTTCTATGTGTCATGCTTTTTCTTTATGCTATAGCTGTTTCTTGTATCTTGTCGTGTGCTCCCTAATTATCTGGTGGTTTGTCACAGCTCCTTTCTCAACAGCATCTTATAATTGAGAAAGAATAGTGTTGAAATCCCCACCCACATTTTCAGTGGAGCCAGAGATCTTAAGTGACACCTTCCACAGCATCTCAATCCTCTCCTTTCCTGCAAGTCCTTCATCCCATAGTCCCCTGAGAGGCTTTCCCAGAGCCTAACCAATACAGATGTGGATGCATGCAGCTAACCATTGGACTGAGTATGGGAACCCCAATGGAGGAGTTAAAGGAAGGACTTAAGTAGTTGAAGAGGTTTGCAGCCCCATAGGATAGGAAGAACAAAAATATCAACAAACCAGACTACCCCCCAAAGCTCCCAAGGACTACACCACCAACAAAATAGTACACATGGAGGGAAGCATGGCTCCAGCTGCATGTGTAGCAGAGGATGGCCTTGTCTGCTATCAGTGGGATGGGAGGCCCTTGGTTCTAGGAAGGCTCAATGCCCCACCATAGGGGAATGCTAGGGCAGTGAGGTGGAAGTGGGTGGATGGATGGGAGAGTATCCTCATAGAAGCAGAGGGGAGGGGAGATGGGATAAGGGAGTTGCAAGGGGGAAACTGGGAAGGGGGACAACATTTGAAATGCAATAAAGTCATTATCTATGCCTCTACACCAATTGTGGGCACGAAGCATGATGAAGTAAGATACAGTCAAAACCACCCAATAAATATTTTTTGAGGATCGGCCACATTCACAGGCCAAAATTGATGTATACAGAATGCTTAATCATGAGCTTGAACTCTTAGAGAAATCTAGAATTTTTTATTCTGGTAGACAAAGGTTATTATCATTTCCTAGAGCTAGAGAATATTTGCTGGAGATCTCGTCAGATCCAAGTCATAAAATCAAGATCTGAAATAAAAGTTCTTGACAGAAGAGCGTAATATTCATCAGGTATGACCTTCTTTACTTACAAAACTTTAGTTGTTAATTTATCAACACATTTCTATAAATGTAGAATTAGAATAATAAAGAATTCTTACAACTTTAGAATTTTTAAATTTGCTTTACATTTTGTTACAATATTTTTAAATATTCTAAAGTTATTTACTAACATTTTATTTAAAATCTTTAAAGGAATACATGCAGTAAAACTGAATTTATTCTATTTAGGGTCAAGTATGCAAACTTGCTTACTTTGATTGACATTTTCTTATTTCCTATATCTTAAGGATTGTTTTACTTGATGATTGAGGATCAACTTATTAAAAATTCTTCTATATGCAGGACAGGTTAGAGGTGCAGATGGGAGGGGATGGGGGCAGTTACAATCCTAAATTACTGACTAGATTTACACATTTTATTTGACATGTTTTCCTTCAGCACTGACCTTGCAAGCAGCATTTGTTGGATACCCAGGAGTTTTCATCACGTGCAAAAGTGTATTGCTTCATAGTAAAGATGTAGTGCATAATTAGTAAATTTTTAAAAAGCATTTTTTCTTACTCAGCATCTTGTAAGACCCATCTCTGCTAAACTCGAAGAGTCACAGACCATGCAGGCCTGCACATCAGACAGAGCACAGATTTTGTTATTGGCTGTCTACTACAACAAAGATTTTTCTCACTTGCTTAAAAGGTAAAAGGCAGATAAACTGTTCCTGACCAAGAAGGTTGGCTCCATGAAGTTTCCCACCCATCAAAGAAGAGACTTCCAGTTTGGCAGATGCAAGTCTGAAATTTTCATTGAAAGGCTTGCCTTTAAAGAGACTTTCTGTAAGTATCTTAGTAATATCTATATCCTCAAGATTATTTGCCATTATTTCTGAGGATTTGTCAATGTTAGGTATGTAAGCAAAAGCCTGACCCTTTAGGTAAAAATGGATAAGAAATAAACTCTCGATACATAACGGACTCTGTCTTTGTCTCTCTCTCTCTCTCTCTCTCTCTCTCTCTCTCTCTTTCTCTGTATGTGTGTGTGTGAATGTGTGTGCATGCAGGCATATACATGTGTGTGCATGTGTACATATGCATGTGTTTGTGTGCATGCATGTGTGTGCATATATGTGCATGTGTACATGTGTGTGTATGTGTATGTATGGGTTTGTGTGTAATATTATATTGGGAAGTATAGTGATTTCCAGTAATAAAGACCAGGTCAAAGCAGAGCTCACAGCTTCACATGTCACAGGTCAATTAGAATATACCACTGGTATTTTGGTACACGGACATACAGCCAAACTGCCTTCTAATTGTTCACCTTCATACCCACAGAGGAGTACTGGTTTTAGCCATAGTCGAGGATGCTTTTTCATCCACATGGGTCAGAGGCTAACATGGTACAACATGCTGAAAATAAATGACTGTTTACTATTTATTCTCAGCCATTAATGGGACATCTTTAACACCTCCTCCTGGGCTCAGAGAACATCACAACGATGAGGCAAAACAATGTTAAGAGCCAGAGAATCATCTTCTGGAAGTGGCAGAGCTCTTTCAATCATGAACACACAGTACCCATGGACATCTGTATAAAAACTGTGCAAGACTGAATCCTTCAACATTCCATCATGGTGATGGAGATGGTGCAGGGAATTCATGATCACTAACAGTAGCAATTGCCACCTTACCTCTTGCCAAAGGGTTGGGGAAGATGAGAGGGTTGGGGTATAGTCAAAGTGTCATTTTATTTACTACTGTAACCAATGGTAAGTTGTTCATACTTCAGCAAATAAGCCCCTCTCATACCCACATGAACAAACTCAATTAAACTAAGCAGGGCAAAAAAAAAAAACCCAATGAAAATAGGAAACGGAGCAGCTAGGAAGCTGGAGATAAAAAGGAATCAGAGGAGATAAGAGAGGGTAATAGTTGTGCATATGATCACAATATATTGTACATGTATATGACTCTTTAATAAAGATGTTAAATTAACAAATACAATAATCAAACAAAGGAAATGGTCTAGAGAGTTCCCATATACCACTCATCTGAAAGACCCCCACAGCTGGGGAGACCCTCACTCAAGTCTCGGGATGACGCGACCACCCAATAACTCACAAGAGACTGATCTTGATGCAACAGCATGAAGTTTATTCAGGGGAAGCCAGATCTGGGGTCGAACACATAGCCTAGCAAGCCAGAGGAGTTCGACCACGAGCACTAGGAGTAAGGGGTATTTAAAGGGAAAAACCACAAACTAGGGGGGTGAGGAGGTTACCAAGGAAACATAACAAAAGAACAGTGGAAAGTTCTAAAGAGACCCAGCCCCTAGTTGAGTTAGGGTCATAAGAAGAATATCCTACACACTCATTATGCACAAGAATGTGGTCTGGTCAATGTTATTCACTTTATAGCTGACTGTTCCCTAGAATCATCAGATGGCTCATATCTTGCCTTTTTGTTCTTAGACCTAGCTGGAGGGGTCCTTGGTGACCCACTGGTTTCTGAAACTGGCTAATCTAAATTCTTAGCTGTTACAGAGGACTTTTCATATCCTTTTAGGCAAAGTTTATGCAATGTATATTCTACTAGCACACTTTTATTAAAAGCCCCTATTTTCTAAAATCTTCTAGCTCTTCACATCCAGTTTACCCCAACATCACTACCTTATCTATTTGTCAAAATTAAAAACCCAATGAACTCCTTTGCAGCTAAACTCCAGACTCTATTTTGAACTTAGCAATTCCTTACTCTATAGTCCCTGTATTGTTAAAAATCCAGTTTAGGATGCCACATTCAATTTGTGAATTTCTTGCACAGACAAATGATTTGTATGGCATGACCGAGAGAAACATTTGCATTATATTGGGTTTGCCATGTTCAGGAAAATATTTATCAACCAAAATAAGAGAACAATATCAAAACAAATGAGTTTATACAAGGAGAAGGAATTATAGACTGGCCTTAGCAACATCTGGTGAAGCTTAGTAGGAAAAATCCTTGATGTATTCTGGGCCTCATTTGCTGTATCCGGAGCTCTACTTGAAACAAGTGTGTAAACAAATAACTTTAAATGAAATAATCCTTTGTGTTTTATCAATTCTCAAAATATCAATTCTGGCAAAAGCATCAATGGACCACAATGGAGAGAGTAAGTACAGTCTCTCTAATACTGGCAAAATTGAATATCCACACACAAAAGAATTAAAGTGCAACCTTATCTTATGCTGTGCACACAAATCAACCCCAAACAGATTAAAGACTTAACCTAGTAACACTGGAATCTATGGAAGCAACTGAGAAAGGGGGATAAGGGAAAAGCTCAGCAGCATTGTACTAAGAAATGATTTTATAGAATGTGGCTCCAAAAGGAGAGGCAGGAAAAACTAAAAGATGTGATGGCCTGAGAAGCTTCTACATAGTGAGAGAATTAAAGTAGAGAAAGAAGCCAGAGCTCTGGAGAGGGTTTGCAAGCCACATGTCTGAGAAAGAGTTAAGAACCTTTAGTAAAAAGGAAACAAATGACTGATTAGGAAGTAGACATGAGCTCTGTACTGATGCACTCTTAAAAGGAGAACACAGGAATGACCAGTAAGAAAGATAGGGAGATGGCTCAGTTGACAACATGGTTGCTACACAAGTATAAGGACCTGAGTTCAGATCCCCAGGACCCGAGTACAAAGCAGGCATGGACATGGACACCCATAATCCTAGTACTCACAAGGCAGAGACAGGAAGAGTGCCAGAAATTACTAGCCAGAAAAAAGACCAAGTCAAATTGGTGATCTTCAAGTTCAATGAAAGACTTGATCTCATAAAACAAGGCAGAGGAGTCAATAAGATAGCTCAGTGGGTAAAGGCGCTTTCCACAAGACTTAATGGCCTGAGTCCAATCCCCAGGACCCAGAGAAAGTTTACCCCCATAATTTGTCATTTGATTTCCATACACTTATTTATTATGCTCCACCCCCAAAAATCAATCAACAAATAATTGTGAATTTTAAAATAAAAAATGCAGAGAGCAATTGTGGAAGGGGATTAATGTTGACCTCTGGCCTCCACATGCATGCATGCATACATGCGTGCAAAATTATACACACACATGTACACTCTGTGAACATGTCCATATACAAATGACTACTAAGTATATAAGGTGTGTTTAGAATCAGTGGTGGTTAGGACAATGTACATTTAAACTCAATTAGACATCAGTTTGCATCCATTAAAATGGCTTTTTATCACAAAAGACAAAACATGGTGGTAAACAGGTGGGCAAGCAAAAACCTTCATATACACAAAATACAAAGAACTGTCTATATCTATTGGGGGAAATAGTACAGAGACTATTTATAGTAATAGTAAGAGAGAAAAAGAGAGAGGGGGAGGGAGACAGAGACAAGAAGAAAGAGAAAGAAAACAGGACTGTCCTGTTATCCCTTGATCCTTCTGCTGATGCGGTCAGTACAAGGTTTGTGGCTATCTTTATTACACCATTATTAACAGAAGCAAAGAAATGCAATCAACTTAGGAACCCAATCAGCCTAGGTATCATAGATGAATGTTTAATGAAAATGTGTCCTATGTGCACAATGGAGTATTATTCAACCTTGTAAGTGAAATCGGGTCATTTTTTATAGTATGGATGAAACTGGAAGATAGGTTGTTTAGTGACAAAAATCACTTAAGAAAGGATGATATTTCTCTTAAGGTCACCTGTGTTCAGAGCTGAGCAAAGTTGAATTTAAACAAACACAGGGCAGAATAGTGGTTATGAGGGGCTGGAAGGATGGCAAGGATAGCAATGGAGAGTTGTGGATCAAACGGCATAAAGTGTACAGATTATGGCATTGCCCAGTGGAGTGGCTCCTCTCGGCGAAAATCCACTGAATACGCCACAATAACTGAAAGTAGGATTTCATCATAAATAAATGATAGGTAATCCACCCATCCAATGGTTAGTGGTCTGCCTTAATCATTCCACATTGTGGAACTATCAAAGAACCACACCTGTAAATATACACAATTACAAATGACCTATCAAAAATGACACACCATACATTTTAAAAACTCCCTTTAGAGAGTCTTTCTTTGCAAATCATCAAGTAACTCAGCACTGTCTGCCCACTCCCCATGCTGCAAACACCTCCATCAGAGCAGATCCTGGAAACCGCTTGCTGTTAAAGCTGTCTGTCCAACAGTAAGCACATGCGTTTTCCAGTCTTCCTTTGAAGAGTTTGTAAAAATAACCACGTGCAAATTAAGGTAGCAAAACCACATGCAAAATGACAAACCAAAAGTAACAAAAAGATCAGGGAAGGTTTTTAAATAATTTTTCTGGGATATTGTATCTTATGGATGAATGAGAAACAGCATACAAAACCTTCTGCTCATGATACTCACTCACAGATGCTAAGACTCCTGGAAGAAACTAGAAGGTCCAAGATCACAAGATTCAGAAGTTAGAACTCTCTGGAAACTGGTTCAAGTCTGAAGTCTGAATACCAACAGCAGCTCTCTTTTTTTAAAGTTACACATCAGGTAATAAGATTGATGCTCTTTCTACCATTCTCTGCCAGGATATGGCAGTCATGTCAGTCCAGCCTTAGTTATTCTTCCATCTGCCCCATGGATGCCAACATGCTAAAAGAGTTTGTGATTATACCTCTCTCTCCTGAGTAAGATATTCCCATTGCTCCATCTCTTGTCTCACATGAGAAAAGATATTTGATTGGAAAAGCGCTTTTAAAGATATTTTTGCTTTGATGGTTCAAGGAATATCTGTCAGTTCTGCTCAGGGAGAGAAGGAGAGTTCACCACATGTCTTTCTGCCATGTGTATTTTGCATTTCAGTATTCTTCTACCCAGAGTTCTTTTTTTATAGCCCTGTCTGTCCTGGAACTCACTTTGTAGACCAGGCTGGCCTCAAACTCAGAGATCTGCCTGCCTCTGCCTCCCAAGTGCTGGCATTAAAGGCGTGCGCCACCACCACCCAGCCCAGAGTTCTAAGATAAGAGAGCATGTTAGAAGTCAGACCATACAGGTGGTACACTACAACTACTATTTCCAAAAGTCTCAAGTAAAACAGGGCCATCTTCAATGGAAAGAGACACCAAAATCTCATAGTCGTTCAGGTAAGAATTCCATACATTAGATTTGATTTCATGAGCTGTGAATATGTTTATGTTAAGGAAAACATATGAAGCAAAACAGTTTAATCTAGCAATACATAGTCAAAATAGATATTAATATGATAATACCCAAAGAAACTAAAAATCCTTGGGAAGGAAGCAAGATAAACCAAAGAGATGATGCTCATTTTTTAAACCTTTGACTTCTCCCCAAGAAGTGCCACTATGCCTATTCCTGGCACTAACTCTGTTCTTCCTTCAGCAATAGTCCAACATAATTCATGTCCAAATACTAGGCAAAAATAATTGTTTTTGGTCCAGGTCTAGTGACAAAACAAGAAAACTCATCATTGGCCTGGGACTTGTATAAAGTATCCTAGTAAGTGCCCAAGGGCTCAAGCTTAGGGAACATCACTTCTCAATGTGTTTGTTGTTACCAATTTCTCCCCTTCCCTCAACTCCTCATCAGTCTGGAACCCTGCTTCCTACCACCCACCTTTGTGCTCTCTCCCTCCCTCCTTTACTCATTGCTCTACCCTACCCACCTAAGTCTAGTTTGTTCTATTCATGTATCCTTCTACTCTATGGTCAACCTACAAAGGACAACTCTTTTAAAGAAAACTTACTCTCCCTCTCCCAGCAACCGTCAAATGTCAATAGATTCTCAGATAGGGGTATGACTTCATTCTCATGATCATCTCCCCTGTTCATGCTGGGATTTGGTCTAGTTTGAGCTTGCACACTGCTTATAGAGAACATTGCCTTTCTAACAAACACATTTTGATACCCTGTACAACATCAGGACAGGTGCTTGGGTGTTCTGAACCTTAGCAGAAATATTTGCAGTAACCAACCAGTTCATTTACACTGCCCTTTTCTTGCATTACAACTGTTATAGCTAGAATGAAAGCTAGTAGCTGGACTTCAGGGAAGCTGGGATTTTCACCAGCTCTCTAAGAAGTCTCTGTGATTTCTAAGCTTCACTTCTCAGTTTGTGTCATGAAGCTTGGGATGCAGCTGGCCCTATCCTATCAGAGCAATAGAGATAGTTTTCACCTATGACCTTGTGACTGAAGGAGTTCTGCACGTCCACAGA
>JADRCD010229303.1:0-14797 GCA_019843815.1 Montemys delectorum
ACTCTCTGATATCTGTTTACAGAGTCCCCTTGAACAGTGTTAATGATGGTCAAAGATAGACGTCCCAAGAGTGCAAGTGTCTCCAACTTCAGTATCAGGACGTCTTTATTTTTTTTCCTGACCTTTCAGAACTTTCCTTTAAGCTTCAAATTCTCTAATATGACCATTAGAGTCAAATCTTGGAGGACCATTCATAAGCCCTGTTTAAAAGGGAACTTTGACATTTGCTTTAATGAAGGGTGGCATTTCCATCCATCTGAAGGATAGTGGAAATGGGAGGGGAACAAGGCTTTGGTTGCTGCAATGAAACTCTTGTAGAAGTTTCTAGAGCCTCTCCTTCTGGTCCTCATTCCTGGTGAGTGGGTGTCTGTGGAGAAACAAGGGAAATTTCTGGTTATGGGAATTGCATTTGTTACCACACCACCAAATGTGCTTTTCCATTATTTTCAAATGAAACTTGCAAGGAGGCCAGCATCACTCCCTGACTCCTGCCAACTGGCCCACTCTGCTCTTTGCACCTGCCTCTCAGTGTTCTCAGACTGTGTGACTACTCACTGCTTGGCATTCTGTATAGATGTAGCTGGGTGCCAGCCTCCCTCTTTAATGAAATAATGTTAATTGTAATAATATTATTTCCCATTTCTTATGTCAAACACTATGCCAAAAGCACTTTGTATGTAATTTCTCATTTCATCCACACAAACACTTTGCAAGACAAATGTTACAATTACCATTTTAGGACTGCCACACTGCAGATGAAGGCTGGTGAATAATCTTTTCAAGGTTGTGCTGCTGAAAACAGTATGGCAGGGATCAAGGTGCCCTGACTCCCAGGCTCATTTGACTAACTAGTAGAGGGGGCCCTCTGTATCCATGGGTTCTACCTCTATGGATTAATCCAGGAATTCAACAGTAGAATGTAAATTTTCAGGAAACATCCCTGGCAGCTCTACTAAACATCAACAGACCCTTTCCTGTCATCATTTCCTAAAAAAATACAATATGACAAGAGAATACAATGTAACGAACATTCACATTCATTTATTTATTCACATTTATTTGTTACATTCAGTGTAACAAGCATTTATATTAGGCACTGGAAGTAATCTAGGCTAATGTAGAATATACCAGGGAATGTGTGGATGCTACAGCCAAATACTACATCATTTATATAAGAGATTTGATCACTTAAGGCATTTGATATCTGTGTCACTTCTGCTTGGGGGACAAAGATGCTTCTTAACTAGCCCTTTGTTGTAGCAGCTAACATCTGAGATAAAGCAACCAAAAAAGACAGGTTTATCTTGACTCTAAATCCCAGAAGCATCAGTATATGTCTGGCTGGCCCCTGTGGCTTTGGTCCTTAGACTCCAGGGCATACTATGGTGGGGTCCTCAGCAGAGGTGTTGCCTATCTCCTTATATCCAGGCAAAATAAAGGCAAGCACAAGGCAGGTATCTCCTGTGACCTGTCACCAGGTCTTTTTTTTTTTTTTTAATTTATTTTATTTTATTTTATGTGAGTTCATTGTTGCTCTCTTCAGACACACCAGAGAAGGGCATCTGATCCCATTACAGATGGTTGTAAGCCACCTTGTGGTTACTAGGAATTGAACTCAGGACCTCTGGAAGAACAGTCAGTGCTCTTAACCGCTGAGCCATCTCTCCAGCCCAGTCCTAGGTTTCTTAAAAGTTCCCTACCTCCCAATGATGCCTGTTGTTGGTGGCCAAGCTTTTTCAGCACACTGGCCTTTTTTGTGGGGTTGCTCATCTCAGCTGCAGCTCCTGGACTGTTGAAGAGAGGGCTGAAAAAGGTGTGTTTGGTACTTGCAGCCTCTCACTCTTTCTCTTGTTAAAACAATATCTTCCACCCATTTGGAAAATGCCCCTGGTGTCAAGGCCTTTGTTAGAAATGCAGATAGTGTGAAGGAGAATTGGCCTTGTGTAGAGGCTCTGGGAAAGGAGGGAGTCCATTTGCTCAGATCCACACTGTAAGAAACTGAAACCCACTGAATGCTGCTGGGTTCTGCTCGGGCTCAGCCTCTGCTAAAGGAGACAGAAGGAAGGTTTGAACTTTGGAGAAGTAGAGTCCGGGCTGCTTACACAGCATTTTGGAGCAACTGGGGATCCCAAGCAGAGAGCAGGCCATAGACACAAACTCCTAGCCTCAGTGAAAGATTAACCCCCCCATCCCCCGTTAGTCTTCTCCTTGGCACTTGGGCTCCTGAGCCTGGGAAGTTTGGACCTGGCTCTGCCCTGAGCCTCGTGCCAGCCAATCTGTGCCACCTTGCTCTGACATCTGCTCACAGGATGGCAAGTCCTTTGCAATCTCATTTTTCTCCTGGGAGTTCTTCCTGTGCCAGAGGTCCCACAGAGCACTCAGTGAAGGAGGGAAGCTGTGATTCTACAGTGGCTGGACAGTAGGATTCAAGAGCAGTGGTTCTCAGCCTTCCAAATGCCGCGACCCTTCAATACAACACTATTGACCCCAACCACAAAACTATTTTTGCTGCCACTTCATAATGGCAATTTGGCTACCATTATGAATCATACTGTAAATGTCTGTGTTTTCTAATGGTCTTAGGTGAGCCTTATGAAAGGGTTGTGACCCACAGGTTGAGAACCACTGTTCTAGAGAACTTCATTCCTTATTTTTCTTTCTCTCTGCATTCTCCTTGAGTTCTATAGGCGGTACAAAGATACACATGCGCCCCTTGGTAAGTAAAGGCTTTATGCACTCACTTCATATGCCCTCTTGCCAAATTCAGCTGTAATCCCACCTTCAGGCCCCCAAACTGGAACCAAACAGTTCATTCATGAGCTGAGATGCCGAGGCTGGGAGGCGATGAGAACAGGATGTCAAGACCCTCCCACGTGGATCCCACTCCTTCCCCTGTCCTCTTAGGGCAGCTTGTGCCCAGTACAAGTGGAATGATGCTCTGAAGATGCAGGTCAGGCTGTGCCGAATCTTGGTCCCCAACCAGGCAAGGATTCCATTCTCATTCACAACAAAAACCCACACTTCTTACCAGAGTTTATCATTGCCAATACAATTTGTTCCTATTTCTCTGACTGCTTGATCATGCTTCCCTCCCTCCTCCCTCCCCTACTCCTTCCCTCCTCCCTCTATGCTAGTGCCATTAATCTCTCTCCTAAGAACTGAGGCTGCCATGATTCATCAAAAGCTTTGTACTTAACCCTTTCCTGTACCTTGGCGGCCCTCACTACCTAGTCAGGGTATCCGCCTTCTCTGGCCATCTCAAACAGGGTAAGCCCTCACTCTTGTTACTCTGAGCAGTTGCACACATTTAATTTCCTTTGGGGGGGCGCTTACAACTCTGGCCTAGTACACATTTACTCGCTCGCACAGTGTACTAGATTAGAAGATTGGCAGGAGCTAAGACATAGCTCATTTTGGTTATGTCACAGGTACCTTACTTGTATCATGCTGAGTGCACAGTAGGTGGTCAGAAGATATGCTGAAAAACAAGTGAGTGTATCAGGCACCGTAAGGAATTATTGTCTTAAAGTGATCCGATGTGACTAGATGATTTAGTGACTGTTAACTGGCATTTTGTGTCAGTCCATATACATCTCACAATCCCTCCCTGATTGAAACTTAAAAACAAAAATAAATAAAAGACACAAATTCTTTCCATTTGCACTTATACCCTTGAAATAGGCAGCTTTTTTTTTTTTTTGAGTGTTTCTCTACAATGGAGCTGTATTTGTAGCTTTCTTTGTCCCATGAGCACTTCATGAAATTGTTCCATCTTGAAAAGGGCTTAACAATGAAAGAAACCCTGGATGCTCATGTGACCAAGTCACAACTAGCTGGCAGCATAGTAAAACCCCATAGCCCCCAGTGCCCCAGTTGGTAGCCAGCTAACAGCAGAAGTCAAGGCACTGACTTCAGGCACATAAATAAGTCCATGAGCTCACACCAGAATGGCCAAATAGAACAAGCTCAAGCTGTTAACTTTCAGAATAGTAAGCCGAATGGCTGGCTATTGCTTTAAGACCAGTTTGTTTTGTTAATTTTATGGGAAAAGCTAAGACATACACACTATATATATTCATATATACATATATATATACCTATATACACACACACATATATACATACATATACACATTTGCATACCTACATATACACACATATATAAAAAGAAGTCAGGAGGTAAACAATGAAAGAAGAGGATTGGGTTTGCTCTGGCAGATACTGTTAAAATATTTTATACTTCCAATAAGCAAGGTCAAACCCAAGGGGTTTGAGACTATTAATACTGATGGGCCATAGAGCAGGTACAGTTGGTCTTTAGTGTACCTTTTTCAATAAGGAGAATTAAATTTCTCATATGATTTCTCTTTTGCACATAGAAAGAAATATGTGTAGAGAAGGCTTGCCTTCATGGCTTCAGGACCTAAGAGCATGGTGGGTCATATTAGCATATTTGGCCATTCTGGCATGAGCTCAGCTGATCTCACATGGACTTATTTATGTACCTACAATCAGTGCCTTGAATCTGCTATGCCAACTTGGGCACTGGGGGCTATGGGGTTTTACTATGCTGCCAGCTAGTTGTGACTCAGTCACATGAGTACAGGGGTTTTGTTATACTTTTATGTTTTACTTTTATTTTCATTTTTTTTTGGCTAATAATTTAGGGGTAGAGATGGTAAGCTTGATATCTTGAGATGTTAGTAAGTTGTTGAGTAAGGGCATCGCTTGTCAGGGCTCCAGTTTCCTATGGCATCGTCTTAGGAGTAGTCCAATACCAAAGGAAAAAGAAGTCGAAAAGGATACAACAATTGATCAGCAAAGACAGATGCAGCAATTTGTGGGGGGTTATTTATTTTGAACGTTGAGTGAGGCTTCATATCAGGTACTCTAGATTATCTATCAAAACTATGAATAGCTAATAATCTGTTTCAAGTTTTGAGTGGGTATTAAAGAATTTGTCTGTTGGCACAGGGGATACTCTGATCCCAAGGTGACCTATGGAGCAGAACAGAAAGCAGTTGGTTACTCCTATAACATTCATGTCAGATAGCACCAATGGGCTCCAATGGGCATCTCTTGCCAGTCCAGTCATTACTGTAGCCCAGAGAGTTCACAGCTGGGTAAGACTGTTGATTTTTCTTCCACAGTGGCATATATAGCACCTTCTGGTACTATGAACACTAGTCAAAAGAGAGGGTAGTTCTAAACCAATACAAACTCATCTCTTTATGTCCACATGTATGATGGCTTAGCAGCAGGATCTTACTATCATGTTACATTCATTGTCATCATCTCAGACAAGGTCTGTCACTGAACCTCAAGCTTATTGATTTAGCTAGGCTAGATAACTAATGAATTTCTGTGATCTGTTTCTAATCTCTCTGCCAATGCTTTACCAATGGGTTACAAGCATGTGCTACAGTACTACCATGCCTATCTTTTTATATAGGTTGAGGGGATTTGAACTCAGGTCTTTACATTTGTGTCACTTACACTTTTGCCAATCGAGTCATCTCCCAGCCTCTAGTGACTATATTTTGAATACATATGATGTACTGGACACTTGAAATGCATCAGGCAATAGCATTCAGCATTCTATCCTGGAAGTTATGATCTGGAGGTGGCACATGTCAAAAGGCTCAGGTAGTGAAAGATTTGGTCCCAGCTGGTGGTACTACTGGGAACTGAAGACATCATTTGAGCATTGTCTTCATTAGTAGCTTAATCTGTTGACATATTCATATTGAATGAACTCTTAGTAAGGAGGGCTTCCCATCTTGCCTCTTGCTATTAGATTCTCCCCTTTATGCTTCTCAGCAGCCATGAAGTGAATAGTATTCCTTTGCTATTTCCCTCTGTCATAAAGTCCCAGCACTGGTATGGGGCCGAGAGGAACCAAAAGGCATGACCACAGACTGCATTGAGCTGGAACCCATTCTTCTTTCCTCAAGTCCTTCAGCACAGGGCTAGGAAAGTGGCTAGCATACTGAGGCCAAGAGCATGTACTCAGAGCACAGTGAACATGGAAATGTGGTTTGTAAGAGAAGGCACCGCCACTGGAAAAAGATAAAGGGAGGTACAGGGGAGAGGGAGGCAGGAGGGCTAAGTGGGAAGTTCAGGATCAGCAGGTGGTCTGTGTGGACCCCATTGAAGCTCTCAGTGCCCAAATGTCACAGTGGACGGGAGGCAGCCTTACCCTTTTATTCGTCTCTCAAGAATTTAGCCTACTACTCAGCTATTAAAAACAATGACTTCATGAAATCCTTAGGCAAATGGATGGAATTAGAAAATATCATCCTGAGTGAGGTAACCCAGTCACAAAAGAACATACATGATATGCACTCACTGATAAGTGGATATTAGCCAAGATACAATTCATAGACCAAATGAAGCTCAAGAAAAAGACCAAAGTGTGGATGCTTCAGTCCTTCTTAGAAAGGGGAACAAAATACTCAAGGGAGGAAATGCAGAGACAAAATGTGGAGCAGAGAATGAAGGAAAGGCCATTCAGAGACTGCCCCACCTGGGGATCCATCCCATATTCAGACACCAAACCCAGACATTACTCTGGATACCAAGAAGTGCTTGCTGAAAGAAGCCTGATATGGCTGTCTCCTTAGAGGCTCTGGCAGAGCCTGACACATACAGTGGTGGATGCTTGCAGCCAACTATTGGACTGTGCATGGGATCCCCAATGGAATAGTTAGAGAAGGGACTGAAGGAGCTGAAAGGGTTTGCAACCCATAGGAAGAACAATAATATCAACTAACCAGACCCCCCCCCCCCCACAGAGCTCCCAGGAACTAAACCATCAACCAAAGAGTACACATGGAGGGACCCATGGCTCCAGCCACACATGTAGCAGTGGATGGCCTTATTAGACATCAATGGGAGGAGAGACCCTTGGTCTTGGGAAGGCTCGATGCCTCAGTGTAGGGGAATGCCAGGGCGGGGAGGTGAGAGTGGGTGGGTGGGTGGAGGAACACCCTCATAGAAGCAGGGGGAGGGAGGATGGGATAGGGGGTTTCCAGAAGGGAAACCAGGGAAAGGGGATAACATTTGAAATGTAAATAAATAAAATATCCAATAAAAATAAAATAAAAAAAGAATCTAGCCAAACACATATGGCTAAGATAGTATAATAAATATTTCCAGTTAAAAACTCTCTTGAAGGCCGGGCAGTGATGGCACATGCCTTTAATTCCAGCACTTGGGAGGCAGAGGCAGGTGGGTCTCTGTGAGTTCAAGGCCTGCTTGGTATACAGAGTGAGTTCCAGACAGCCAAAAGTACCCAGTGACCCTGTCTTGAAAAACCAAACAAAACGAAACAAAACGGAATGAAACGAAACGAAACAAAACGAACCGAACCCCTCACTGGAAGATGACTATATATATTTTCAGAATGGGGCAAAGTGGCTGCCCCTGAAAAAGGAGTTAAATATTCTGTTTGTGCTGTGGTTTAGATTTAGTTTGTTTCCCAAAAGTTTAATCATCAGAACCTTGGTCTCCATGAAAAGTGATGGAGACATCTTTACATTAAGTGAGCTTGTGTCCTCAGAAGGGACTATGGGATCTGACATGTTGTGCATTTCTATTTGGCTATATATCTGGCTCTTCCTTGAGCATGATCCTATCACTGTCATGAATGCTTCATGAGAGACAAGCTGATGTTGGTATTATCCTTTAGAACTTCGAGCTAAAGAAACCTTTTTTTGTTATAAAGTTAACCTGCCTCAGACTTTTCATGGCAACCATGAGAAACTGACCACTACGTCTTGCTATGGCTCTATTTTCTTTTGTTGTTGCTTTGTTATCTTCGGATTCTTTCTTGATCATTGCAATGGAGTGTACTGAGTTTGCCTTGGTTGAGATTCAGGTGTGGATAATACACTGATGTTATTATGATTTCTCTATTAGTAGCCTTAACTTAGCTAGTTCTGTACCGTCAATGCATAGAGAGCTTTTCCCATGTCAGTATCTCACTTGACAGGTGCCACAAGGACTACAGGATCCCCCACCCTCCTCTGCCAAAAAAAATTTGTTTTCCTGGCAGAGAGCAGAAGAAAAACTCACTTTCCTTAGCCATCAGAGAGGTAAGATGCTAACTTCCTTTATTCACAAGGGGGATAGAATTGACTGACAGACTAGCGAGAGCTGTTACTCATTTAACCTACCAAAAGATATTATATGGCTTTAAGCTGTGTTCAGAAGGGCTGAAAAGGTAATAAACTATGTGTGTAGGCTCAGTTCTCTAGGGGAGAAGCGGCTGCAAACTCGACTCAAATCGTTTCTTCTTTCCTTTCTTAGGCCCTCGGTGTACACCATGCTTAATATAGGTAATAAAAAGGCAAGATTATGAAGAAGAAAGAGGCCCATCAAGGAACAGAGGCTCTTTATTTGTTCCACTGGCATGGTGCTCTCGTGGTTTCTCCAGCATTTCAACATGTAAGCAATGAATGGCAGGCGATAACGCAAGACTGAATGACAGGCAGGTGGTTTCGCAAATGAATTTGCCATGTCCCCAGTGTTGTTGTAGGGTTTTTATTATTATTATTATTATTATTATTATTATTATTACTGTTGTTGTTTGTTATTATTATCATTATATCATAGAAATTCACTTATTTTCCTCTGAGGAGAGTTTTCTATCTGGTTCTCCGAGAGCAGGTCTGCATCTGGGACTTTGAATGTCATTGCTGTGGGCCCACAGTCTGGTGTTGGGACTCAGGCTCTGGTGATGTGCTGAGTCTCCTTCGAGAGGTATTAAATCTCAGCACATCTTGCACTGCTCATTCCACAGTGGGCCACACTGTGGGTGCCAAGTGAAGGGTCATTTATCTCTCTTCCCTGCCACTGAGGACTCATTACCACAACACTACAAATGGCTTCTTGGGTCTTTCTGTAGGTCTTTGTGTAGGAAAAATCTTCACCATCAGAACATCCCCCAGGATAGGGTTAATTCTGTGGCACTTCCTATTTCCTAAGATAGAGTGCTCATAGATGAGCACCAGAAAGAACACAACTTGTATTTTTTTCTGAAAACTTCCAAGTTTCTTGAAAAGTTTTAACAGGGGCTTATCTTTGTGTGACTGTTACTAATTCAGCAGTTAAATTATCTATTATGGTGGTTTGGATAGGTTTGGTGCCCTCACACACTCATCTGTTTGAATGCTTGGCCCATAGGGAATGATGCTATTAGGAGGTGTGGCTTTATTGGAATAGGTGTGGTCTTGTTGGAGGAAGTATGTCACTGTGTGGTTGGGTTTGGAAGTCCTATGCTCAAGCCTCAGCCAGCTCCAAGCCTCCTCCTGGCTGCCTGCAGGAAGCCAGTCTTTTCCTGGTACCTTTGGATCAAGATATAGAACTCTTGGTTCCTCCAGCACTATGTCTGCTTGCATATGCCCCCATGCTTCCTGCCATGATGATAATGGACTGAACCACTAAAACCATAAGCCAGTCCCAATTAAATGATGTCCTTAATAAGAGTTGTTTTGGTCATGGTGTATGTTCATAGGAAAGGAAACCCTAAGATATCTATCCTTCTCTATCTACCAACCATCCATCTATTCCTCTTGGCTCTAGGCTCTTATATAAATTCATTTATTAACCTTTACAACTCATGGTAAGTACAACCATTATCTTCATCTTATAGACAACAGAACTGAGATCTTGTATGGAGACATTTTCCAAGAATAACAGAACAAAGATTTGAACCTAAGCAATGTAGTTCCATAAAATTCATCTGTAAATGTTGAACTTCTGACTTTTTAGCAGCTAACATACTGTGAGGCTTCTATAGTAACCTTGAGGAAGCTTTGCAAGGAATGGAAATGTGACTTTTTTTTTCTCCAGATGAATTAACTTGTTTAGAGTTTGTCACCTGTACTACCCAACCTCATTGCTCATTTTATAAAGCAGGAAATTGTCTCTTTAGAAAGAATACAAAAGTTCTTCTCAATCATTTTTTTTCAGCCACTAGTACAGGATACCATATCTACTACAGGCTAAGGAGAATGTAAATGTGTGGGTCATAATTTCTATCCTCCTGGAAGTTTCTTTCTCTCATTAGTGAAACAAGAAAATGTCCAAGAATGCTTAAAAAAGAAACAGACAGAAGCAGTATTTGGTATGTATATGAGGATATTGCACAGACACCACATTTTGGAGATAGAGAGCTCATGGGAAGATGGGTGGCTTGGCTCTGACTACATGGCATTGTGGGGCCTGGTGGCTTGCTGCTGCAGCCTGGGTTTCTCTCTCTGCTGCTGAGGCCTGTGGTGGGGTGCATTAGTCAAAAAGGATGCAATGTATAAATGAGATATTTTATTATAGGAAAGAGAAAGTAGGCTGGTCAAGTAGAGAGAAAGAAAAGAAAGGAAGGAGAGAAGAGAAGGAGAGAGAGAGAAAGGAAAGAAGAAAACAAGAGAAGAAAACAAAGAGCAGAAGAGAGAGAGAAGGCAAGAGAGGAAAGAGGGCAAGAGAAAAACAAAAAGCAAGAAAGAGTAAGAGAGAGGAGGAAGAGGGCAAGAGAGCAAGAAAGGAAGAAAAGGAGAAAGAGAGGAGACAAAGAGCAAGAGAGCAAGAGGAAGGAGGAGGGGCAAACTGTCTCTTATATTGTATGGGGCATGGTTATCTGTCTTTGGGGTGAGGCATGCCTGGCTGTGGTCAGATGACTGGGGGTAGGGTCCAGCTAGAATGCTGGGAGCTTGGGTCATTGTCTACATGATAAAACATACATCTCCTGCGGGGGCAGCTGTGAGAGGTTGTGACTAAAACAGGAGCCAAAAACTAGGAGTTATAGCTGAATTCCTTCCACCCTCTGTAGGCAGAAACTGCCCACTGGGGTTCCAGGGTTCAAGGCCTAATTACTCGACTGAGCCTAAGTTGCCTGAACAGACCACTGCCCTACTTGACATGTCTTGGATTTTGATGAAAGCAGAGAAATATAAATATCATGCCAGCATGGTGAGACAACAAGGTGGGGTAGGTCAGAGGCTTCTAGAGAATTATCTGGAGTAGGAATTCTTGGGTTCTAATCCTGGGTCTGCTACTTGCTATCTTGTACATGTTTGGATAGTCAGGAGCTCAACCTCTTGAGCTTTTGAACTTTCTCATCTGTAAGGGATAGAGTAGGATACAAGGCATCCCAACTGTGGTCTTAACAGTCAACAGGACTACTGCCCTCGCAGTTAAGAGAAGGATGCTTGTTGATTAGAGTACAGTAACCTACTGGTGAGGGTAGGAGAAAAGAAATTATTTTCAGATCCTCAGGACTGTGGAGAGCTGTGTGTCTATTTACAAGTGACCTTCATTCTACAGAGGAGGGCGTTTTAGGTGATGGCTACTCTAAAGGAACCCAAGAGAGTAGGAACCAAGACAGCAAATGGTCAAGTTATCCCCATCCCTGTGATTGCCTGCTTAGCTCTGCCTCTTTTCTTACTAGCTGAACCCAACCAGGAAGTCACGATCCTTGAAAAGTGACAGTCATCATAGGAGTTGAGCTCACAGAATGAGAACATGGAGAGTGTGACTCCGGAGGGTCAGATAGAAAAGGGCATCTGGTACGGGGTGGGGACACTGAGTCATGTCATTGTCATCTGGCATGAGATGTGTGTGGGTGTCTACTTTTTTTAGATCTTGCAAATCAGGCTTTGGTTTTTTAGACATTGTCGAAATAGTGGTGGGAGCCAGAAGGATGACAGATTGAAAGAGTAGTGTCAGCATCAGAGGTAGACTGTTAAGAAGAAAGAATGAAGTACTGGGCTGGACCATAGATGTCTCTGACACGTGCCCCCTGCATGCTTTCTTTGCAACAGTCATCAATGATCTCCGGGCATTCTTCTCACCACTGCGTCCCCTGTCCATATCTTCCTCTATCTCCTGACTATGAGATCTCCCCCAATAACTGCAGCCTGGACTATTCAGAAAAAAAGAGAGATAGATTTGAAGCTACTCCTGGAGCCACAGTCTCAGTTCTGTCCTGGAGCCAGGCCAGAGATGCTCAGTTGCAAAAGAGAAAGTTAATATGCCTCATTACACCCTGCTGTGGTGACTCCCTCTGACAGACACGCATGGTAATGGCTCCAAATGAACATACTCCCACGAACAACTGGAAGAGAGACTTCGCCTTGTGCCTTGGGCCCATAATTGCTTTGCTGGGAAAATGACTCTGTTGGTTGGACTACACATTTCCACCCTGAACAACTGGATCGGGTTAAGTATGTGAGGAATGAAGTACCTTGGCAAAGAAGCAAGCCAGTGTTTGTAGGTGGCTTTGCCAATCCCAGGTGCTCTTGGGATCAAGTCTTGAGGGGCCTATTCTTTATGTCTTGACAGTTGTGTTTGGGTCTGTCAGCCATAAAGAGCTCGAGTCTGTCTTTCATCACAACGTTTCAGAGACAAGTCTTTGTGGGGCTTGGGAACAACCGGAGAAGCATCAGCTTTTACCTCCAGATGTACCTTCCCATCTCTAAAGGAGATGTCGAGGAAAGGTGCTGGAAGGTCTTCTCAGTTATCTCCGTCCCGTCATTTCAAATATTTTTCCTTCCAGGTGCTAATCCAAAGGTACTACACCTCAAACTAAGTGGGGTGGGGTGGGTACTGCGTCTTTAAGGAAACAGTAGCAGGAGGAGACGTATATCTTCCTAAAAATCTACCCATTCCTATTCCCCTTATCAAATCATTGGCCACTCAGAAAGCTGGCTGATTGCAAAGAGGTTAGATTTCAGGGTGGAACAAGCACATGGGCCTTATTTCCTGATGAGCACAGATAAAGTTGTAATTTGCCTTCTTCAATCAACAGCACCAAGTGACTTCAGCAAAGGCCACCGATTACCCACACTTCTGTAATGGAAATATGAGATTCCTTCATAAATGGGTGTTTAAGGTCAGCATTCTGCCCTTTCCCACAGTGCCCTCACTTATAGGATGATCTCACATGAATCTACATGGGTCTTGAATCTTGCTTTTGAATACGCATCAAATAATTGCTTTCAAAACAATACCCTTGTGATTAAAAACCCACGGCAGCTAAAAATATTGAAATCAGGAAGCATCCCAAATAAAAGACTTGACAAAACACATCAGATATGACAATTTTTTTTTTTGCTGCGGAATATAAAATAGATATCAAAAGACCAAGCAACACATGAGGTGACGTAAAGAGCCAGGTCTCTGCTTGCTCTCCTTTTGCTGAGATATTTCTACATCTCTATGGAATTTCAGCTAATCATATAAATTCTTTGTTTCATGGTGAAATCTGTTCAGGTTGACACTTATATTTTTGGCTTGATTACTTTTCTTCCATTTCTGATCTTGCTGGTATTTTTTAAAGAGTAAGTAATGGGCAGGGCTTGGAGTAGAACAGTGGGGTTTATTCTCTTAGATTCTTTTGTGCGTCCTTACGTCCTTACTGAGGCTGACCTTCAGCAACTCTCGACCTTAACTTCCCGCCCTACTTTAGCTTTTTCAAAATCTTACTTTTCTTCTTTCATAAAAAAAAAAATTCCCTAAGTTTTCTCCATATAAGCTGTGTACGGTGCACATGCACGGATTTCCTCCCTTGATAGAAGACATCACGATGATTCCATCATGTTGACTCTCATATTTAGGTGGGAATGACTCATTCTGCATCCAGGGCTGTTCTTCCCTTTGTCTGGTCCTTCATCATTTTACCAAGTTTAAGTGTGGTCATAGAAAGGGCAAACAGTAGTTATGGCTGATACCTTCTCCTGACTCACAACAAGTAAGCTTCACATTGGGGCTGTGAAGTTTGTAGGTAGACTGGGACGATCCACATGAACTCTGAGAGTTCCTGTATGGAGCAGTGGTTTGGTAGGACCAGAGCAGAAAAAGAGTTACAATGATAAAATGGAACAGAATGTGATCTCACGGCTGTCTTTTCTTGTAGCATCCATGTCTCCTGTGAGTGGCCAGAGTCAGGGCATCTCCATGGTATGTGAGATGGGAAGCTCCCTCTTCCATGGATGCTCTTCCTCTTTGAAGTGTCACTGTAGTTCTTAGCTGGGTAATCCTAAGGTGGAGATCCAGGGATTGTTAGATCTCCAGAATCCCGAAAGGCCATTGCAGTCCTGGAGCAAAGCACCATTTTAGTATATATTCCCTTTAGCAAAATTTCAGCTAATCCAATCCCCTTCTCCTCCCTTTTCCTTTGTCACAGAAACTCTCCTCATGTTGTGTGCCTGCAAATCTGTATGTGTACTATGTGTGTGCAAGTACCTTCAGTGTTCAGAAGAGGACTTTTGATCCCTGTAACTAGAAGTACAAGCAGCAGTGAGCTACCAGATGTAGGTGCTGAGAATGGAACTCAGATCCTTAGGAAGAACAGCAAGTGCTCTTAACTGCAGGGCCATCTTTCCAGCCTCTCATGCTCTCATTTTAATGAGTGCTCAGCCCAAAGTAAACTTTGCATTGCCATGTGCAATACACGCTCTCCACAAAGGTGGACATAGCTTCACATCATCCTTGAATCCCTGGTGTGGAACCAGAGACATTCCACTCAATGAGAACTCAATAAATGCATTCTGACATTTTTCTACAGATTGATGGTGCAATGAATGATCCTGTTCTCCATGTAAATATACTTTGTTTTCCACCTATACTGTTACTCTCTGAGGGCGGTGTGTCTTGTAAATACCAAAGGGTATTTACACAAAATAGACGCTCATTTTAGACTTGTTTTGAGGATGATAGCGAAGCTATACACACACTTTATTGAAATAAATCCTGTGTTCAAATAAGCAGCATATATATAGGATGAAGACTTAATTAGAGA
>JADRCD010229304.1:0-13082 GCA_019843815.1 Montemys delectorum
TGAAGATGTATCCCCTTCCCTAGTCCCTTACATTCTACCTACCCTCTGTGGTTATATATTTTGAAGCTTGCTGGTCAACAGTGAACATCCACATAGAGTGAATACATACTATAGCTAGATCTGAGTTACCTCACTCAGGATGTTTATTTTTTTTCTAGTTTCATACACTTAACTTCAAATTTCATAATTTTATTTTTTGAAAAATTGCTGAGGAATTCTCTATTGTGTAAATGTACCATTTCCTTTATACCCATTCTTTTCTTTTCTTTTCTTTTTTTTTTGGTTTTTTGAGACAGGGTTTCTCTGTGTAGCCCTGGCTGTCCTGGAACTCACTCTGTAGACCAGGCTGGCCTCGAACTCAGAAATCAGCCTGTCTCTGCCTCCCAAGTGCTGGGATTAAAGGCGTGCGCCATCACTGGCCAGTACTTTATACCCACTCTTCTGTTGAGGAGCATCTGAGTGGTTTCCAATTTCTGGCTATTATGAATGGAACAGCAATGAACACGGTTGCACAAGTTTCCTTGTGGTAGGATGGAGTGTCCTTTGGGTATATGTTCATTTTTCTGGGGAGCCACCACATCAGTTTCTATACTGGCTGTGTAAATTTGCTTCCACCAGGTATGGATGAGTGTTCCCCTAATTCCACATCCTTGCCAGCATGAGCTATCATCGTTTTGTTGATGTTGGCCAATATCATGGAAAATGAAATCTCAAAGTAGTTTTGATTTGCACTTCCTTGAGGGTGCTGAGCATTTCTTTTAAGTGTTTCTCGCCCAGCGTGTGCCTAGGAGTGAGGGTGGGTGTCATCATATTTATAGAGTGGCCTCACTAGAGATTGGTACTCACACAAGTGTGCTTGTCAAGTCCCTTAGTAACAAGATGGCCAACCTACTGGCCCCTCAGTCTAGGTTCAACTTATCAGCAGGTCTTTACCCCTCTAAGAAAGCAAGAACCCCAAGCCACTCAACATCTCCTAGCATGACATCAGCCTCTTGGAGTACATTCAATGATTCAGACTTCTGGACCATTTTTTGACATCGTCTGTAGCACCTTCCAGCACATTGGGTTTACACAGTATAGAGCATCTGACTCCCAACATCTTCATCCACCCACCACAAATCCCAATCTAGAGTCATTCCAGTTCCATTCTGACCCTCATCACTGAAATTAAATTTTAAGAAATGGTGTCACTTTGCTGGCATGTGTGAATGTGTGAATCTTGGACTGAGTTCTCAGGCTCTCAGGATACAGTGTGGAGATCACTGACATTCTTTCTTTTTCTGTACACTGTTGATACAGCACCCTTAAAGTTCGAGTCAAAGGTGTCATTCCAGTGCTGCCATCACGAGCAGCATCCGAAGGGGTCATATCGTCTGAATAACTGGACAGACTGTTAAGGAGCATCTGCAGAACTTCACAGTGAATCTTTTAAGGCTCTAATGACTGCAGCTGTAACCTTCCTGGAATCTTCCCTTAAGGACTGTCTTCTGTTTATCTTCTAACTAACAGGTTGTTCTGTTAGTATCATTTTGGTAATTTTGCTATAATTTTGTCCAAGGAAGTGAGAGTTGTGCTGTTTTGGGGGATCATGTTGTTTTTTCTTTTTTCTTTCTTCAGTAGCTTTAGATATATTTTAATAATGTTTACAATGTCACAATTTAGTATTGATGTTTTATGAAGTTAAATTATTAAATGGATGGTCTTAAATCCACTGTTTTCTTTTTGAAAAATTATTAAAAGTGGGAGTTTTTATATAATTACTATAAGCCAAAAATCAAATTTTTGGAATACCTACTGTGAAATTCAAGTGATTAAAGGTTGTATTTGGTACTTGTTATTTTTCTTAAATAAATCTAATTATCAAATGTACCTGGCCCCGATACTGCTTTGCTGTTTCTGGGTACCTTCTCATTTCCAGTGGCTGCTTTAGCATTCCCAAACTCTATTGATTTTTATAAATGTAACTGAGTAATTCTTATCCTTAAAGTTTAATATTTGCATATTAGGTACAAATTAAATCCACCCCGCCCCCAACTTATAGCTGGGGAGAAATAGGTCGGTGACTTGGGACTATAAGACAGGTTTGTTTAATTCAAAGAGCATTTCATTTTGAATGAAAGAACAGAGCCTTGGTTTGCTCCTAGGAGAGGTGGTCTCTGAAATCAAGGCACTTTAGCACTGGGGACAGTCATTGCCGGAGAGCAGTAATGTGTCAGAGAAGAAAAAGGACAGAGTGGTGAGAGGAGTCACAGGAAATTTCACAGGTAAAGTAGCTCTGGACAGCTGAGGGTAATTGTTTTCAGAAGGGTGGATATGCCCAGCCTAACAGAGTTCTGATCTTCTTGCTGTGGCCATTAATATCAAGTTCCTCCAAGCCTATCTGAAACAGTAGCTATGGCTGAGATGTGTTGGCTACAATATATAATGTATATAATACATAATATATACATAGTATATTATGCATTTCTCCCCTCTTGCTACAATGTTTCTTTTCAGCAAAAGTAATTTTTTTTTCTGGAGAGTTTAAGGAGTTAGAAGAAAAGGCAGGGCTAGAAAAAAGGAAAACCTATGGAGACATGGTACTGGCTAGTTTTATGTCCACTGACACAAGCTAGAGTCCTCTGGGAGAAGAGACCTCAGCAGAGATAACATTCCTGCCAGACTGGCCTGTGGTGCATTTTCTTAATTGGTAATTGGTGTGGGAAAGCCTGGCTCACCCCTGTGTTGATGAGCTGGAGTTGAAAAAGAAGGCAGGCTTACCAAGCACTGGGGAGCAAGCCAGTAAGCAGCATTTTTCCATGGCCTGTTTTACTTCCTGCTTCCAGGTTCCTAACTTGAGTTCTTGCCTGAGTTCCTTCAATGATGGACTGTGATGTGGAATTGTAAGCAAAACAAACCCTTTCCTCCCCAGGATGCTTTTGGTCCTGTAGTTTTATCACAGCACCAGAAACTTAAGACACATGGGAAAGAAAATGAGATTCTTGTGGGCTGATAATCAAGAATTACAACACAATGAAATTTGCCTTAGGCCTTTCTCTCTTCCAGCTGCAAACCTACAGATTTCTAGGAATGCCACTCAAACTTTCTTTTTTGGGAAAAAGAAAAGTTAAGACCTTTCTAATTCTTCTGGAGAAGGCCCTATCCTCCATACTTAGGCGTGTCTATCTTTTCCCTGAGCTCTCTCTCTCAATCTCTCTCTCTCTCTCTCTCTCTCTCTCTCTCTCTCTCTCTCTCTCTCCCCCTCTCCCTCTCCCTCTCTTTCTCCTCTCTCTCTCTCCTCCTTCCCTCCCTCCCTCCTTTCCTTCCTTTTTATTCTTTAATTTTTTTTTTAACAGTACAGTCTTTGTCCCCCTCCTGGTCTTCCCACCCAACTGCTCCCCATCCTATATCTCCCTCCCCCTGTCCCCATCCCCAGGAAGATAGTCATACTCTCATCAGACATCCCCACTCCCTGGAGCCTCAAGTCTCTCCAGGGTTAGGGAAAACCTCTTTCTTAATCTCTATACATAAAATCTGTTTTGAGGGGCTAAGAGACAGCTCAGTTGGTAAAGCACTTGCCATGTAATCTTGAAGATCTGAGTTCAGGTCACCTCAGCCTATGTAAAAAGCCAAGTGTGTCAGTCTGTGACTGCAATTCCAGTGCTGGCGAGATAGACAAGAGGATTTCATGGATTTGCTAGCCATCCAGCCTGTCCACACTGGCAAGTATGGGGTCAATGGGAGACCTTGTCTCAAAAGAAGGTCCTGTGGGAGGGAGAAATAGATGGCTCAGAGGTTAAGAGAACTGACTGCCCTTCCAGTGTCCTGAGTTCAATTCTCAGCAACCACATGGAGGCTCCCAACCATCTGTAATGGCATCTGATACCTTCTTCTGCTGTTTCTGAAGACAGCTACACATATGTAAAATAAGTAATTCTTTTTTAAAAAAGAAAAATGGTCCCAAGCAATAGAAGAAGATACTTGGTGTTGATCTGTGGTCTCAACATGTACACATGTGTACATGCCTCTAGGCACACATATTTTACACACACACACACACACACACACACACACACACACACACACAAACTTACATTTAAAATGTCTTTTAACAAATTCTTTTTTCTCTAAAGCTAGAGAATAAATGCCACCTGTTGCATCCGATTTTTAAAATACTGTGAAAAACCAGGTGTGGTAGAACAGGTAGACCTCTGTGACTTCAAGGTCAGCTAATCTACAAAACTACTTTTCAGGCCAGCTATGGCTAAAAATGGAGACTGTCAAAGGCCAGCTTCGACATCCAGAGTAAACTGGGGAAGGCACTGAATGTGGAGTTAGAGATGCGGGTCAGTGCTCATAACAACTGAGAGGGGTCCCTACTGATGTAAGATTAAGTTTTCAAACTGTACTGTGGAAATTTAGCCATTAGTTAAAAACAATGGGAGACCAGCAGTTCCCAGAACCCAGAAACAAGGGAACCAAGACCTGGCCCGAGAACCCAGAAACAACCTGTCCCAAAACAATTGCCAGGTGGCTAGCCCGCCCCTGGGCCGAGCCAGCACCAATCAGAAACCACCCTGTACCTTTCCTTTACCCCAGTCTTCCCTTTTGCCCCAGCAACTGCACAGGAATAAAAAGCTGCCTAAGACCTTGCTCAGGGCCAGACTCCTCTACCCCTGCGAGGGATATGAGTCTCGCCCCAGCTAGCTGGAATAAAAAGCCTCTTGCAGATTGCATTAAGTCCGTGTCTTGGTAGTGTGTGGGGTTGTCGCTCCTGGGATTTGAGTGTGGGGGTCCCTCCGGGAATCTCACACTGACAACAGCAGGCAAAACATAATTATTTGGGGCCAGTACTCCCTGCGACTATCAAGAAACTCTGAACTCGACAGGCGTTGGTGGCGCACACCTTTAATTCCAGCACTTGGGAGGCAGAGACAGGTGGATTTCGAGGCCAGCCTGGTCTACAAAAGTGAGTTCCAGGACAGCCAGGGCTATATAGAGAAACCCTGTCTAGAAAAACAAAACAAAACAAAACAAAACCAAAACAAAAAAAAAAATACCTCTGAACTCTTTATAGGCAAGTGAGAAAAAAAGAGAAAGTCATACGCACACACAAACACACACACACACACACACACACACACACACACACACACATGTACACACACGTACACACGCAAACAGGTTCCAACAATCAACCTTAAACAAGCAAGCTCCAACAATTTGACACATGCACACACATATGTAAATACATATATACATACATACGTACATACATTCATACATACATATGATTTATGCTTTGGGTGGATGGAACAAAGCAAGTTCCAAACACACACATTTGGTGGATAGGACAAAGCTCTGTCGAGCAAGCTCTATTTTACATAAATGCACATACACACACACACACACACACACACACACACACAGAGTTGATGGAGAAACTACAACAACTTTATTTTTTCTCTTAGCCTTTTTATATCTCCTAAGACAAAGTTCTCTATGTAAGAAAAAAGAATTACGGGCCAAGCAGTGGTGGTGCACACCTTTAATCCCAGCACTTGGGAGGCAGAGACAGGTGGATTTCTGAGTTCGAGGCCAGCTTGGTCTACACAGTGAGTTCCAGGACAGCAAGGACTATACAGAGAAACCCTATCTTGGAAAAAAAAAAGAAAGAAATAAAAAGAATTACCTCATTCAAACACAGATAAGATGTTACATAAGAGGGAGTTACAGCAGGATTGTTGATTGTAAATTCATAGCAGTTTTATCTCTCTTTCACTCCATAAGCTCATTATGCATTCAAAGCAAAATATTTTATATGTTCATGGCCTTACTTTACCATGGTGCACACCTGTGGTCTTGTCTTTGGACCTTACCTGAAGTGAATGTTTTCTTTGATCATTAAATTTTTCCAAGCCTTTTTCCCTTCCTAGAGCACTTTATATACTTGTGACATCTGAAAGCTTACTGTTCTAACTTTCACGCAGCCGTTACTATTCTACACAGGAGAGACACAGTCTACTTTTGATTCTAACTTTAAACTTTCTATCAACTGTCTTAACTTGAAATTATTTGAATCAATAAGAAATTCTGTAAAACCATTAGCTCACCTAAACAATATTAATTCATGAAAGTTCATGTTGATCTTGCAGAAAGTTTGCCCAATAGGCTGGTTTAATGCCCAGGAATCAATCACAATAGACTATAAACAGATCTTTCTTTGCCCAATCACACCATGTCAGAAAAATGAGGAATACAGCAAGCCTTCTCAAAACATGAGAAGGCACAGCAGCAGCAAAAAGCAGTCTTGGGAGGAAGCTCCTGGGGCTGTGCCTTTTTGGTATTCACCCATCACAGACATGCAAAACCACTGGTGGGCTGTCTCCAGGATGCTCATTTGTCCACTGCAAGACTGCCTCAAAAACACAAAAACAAAACAAAACAAAAAACAGTTGAGATGGGTTTTAGAAGTAGAGTATGTGCTTAGTATGTGCAAGGACCTGGTTTCAATCCCCAGTACCTCAAACAAACAAACAAACAAACAAACAAATAAAATTTAATCCTCTGTGGTTTTGATTCTCAAAGTCAAATAGCCTTTGTAAAAGGCAAAATATCCAAAACTGCAGTGTAGTTTTGTTGACCAATTAATGTGCCCCTCTCTCCTCAGTGTAGACTGTTTATATAGAGTCTATTCAATCTTCTCTGGGCAACATATACTATGCCCTAATACTTTATTCTGTCTGGGAGAGAACTCTCATAATGACCACAGATGACAAGAAACCTGCCTGTCATCTTCCTGTCTGTGACTGTGGCTTTAGTTGAACTTTAGTCAACTAAGATCACAGGTCAACTCTCAGACTCTTATGGGAGTTACCAGAAAAGGCATATTCTTGTCCCCTGTGGCTTAAGTGATGTGTATCAGCAAAGCCACCTCCCCACTGTGAAGGGGACACACATCTGAGATGATAACAGAGAGGTGACATCTCCAAGAGGTAGAAAACCAGGCTCTGGTAGATTCATCCTAAAACATAGACCTGTGCTAGTACATATGGGTCCCATGAGCAAGCTTTTCCCTACTCCGCTTTCTTGCTCTTTTTCCTGTTTCTCCTCCTTCCTCTCTTCCTCTCTTTCTTTTCTTTTTCCTTTCTTCCTCTCTCCTCTTCCTGCCTTCTCTCCTGTTCTCATCCCTCATTTCCCCCTTCCTTTCTCTCATTTTCTCCTTTTGTTTTGCTTTTATGAAGCCAGTTTTTCTTTTATCTTTTGTTGCCATTGCTCTTAGTAATTGCAAAAATCTCATCTGAAATTACATGAAGGGATATACAATATATGATTAGATCAAATTCACTGGATGTTGCAAGAAAATTTGATCTTCATCTCAAGACTCTTGCCCTTGATCCCTCCTTCCAAGATGCTATTTTTCTCCACATAAAAGTTTTCATGAAATGTCTAACCCTATCACTGGAGCTCCAACCCCATGATCTCCCTAATCCTATTTCCCAAAGGCTCCATCTCATGCCACATTACATTGGAGATTAGGGCTTCAACATATGAGGGTACAGTAGGAATAGCAGTGAAGGCACACATTCAGTCTATAGCAGAGAATTCAGGAAAGATTAGTAAATGATGAATTAACATTTAACTGGTTAAAAATAATGTGTGCTGTGATATGGAGGACTAAAGAACAAGATCAGTTAATAGAGGACTTGCTTAGCATATATGAATCCCTGAGTTCAATCCCTAGCTTCTCATAGACTGGTCATAGTGGCTCATGCCTCTAATTCCAGCACTCAGGAGATAGAGTTGGGATAATCAGAAATTCAAGGTCATCTTTCACTATATAGCATGTTTTAAAATGTGTATGTTCACGCATACCCACTCTAAATAAAGTAGTAGGCTATCATTAAAATCTTGGCCTCCCCTCTGCCTCTCTTGTTTTAGTCTGGAATAGAACATCCATCATCTAAGCACAATCATCATCAAAACTTGAAGCATTGTGGGAGAGAAGAGTCACTGACAGGGAGCCAGGCAATGTGGCAAGAGTTTGGAAATCAGCTGAAGAGGTGAAGCATTGACTTTACTGTTGTATTTTGCTTCCTCGAGGGCTGGCAATGTAGCTCAGAGGTAGAGAACTTGTTTTGTTTAGCAAACACAAGGCCCTGGGTACACCTCTAGCACTGAAGACAACAAACACAAAGCAACAACAGCAGCAACTATATGCCAGAAGAGCTGGGCAGAACATGTGCTAATCTCAGCACTCAGTAGCTGGAGGTTGAGTTTCAAGTTCTCAAGTTCAAGTCCAGTGTGAGTCATATAGCAAGACTGTCTCAAGAAAAAAAAAAAAAAAAGAACTGAATGAAACTAGTTTTGTTTCATCCCTGCTCCTGTATTTCTTCTTTGTTTTAGACTAGTAAGTGCTGAAAATATATCTGCTTGGGGCTATTTAAGGTCAGGGAGGAGGCTTGGCAATTCACCATGGCATTGGTCTTTGGTCTTTTAAGAGATAGACCTGGCAATTTGCCTGAGAACTTTGGAGCTAATGACTGTTAAACTAGGTGAAGGCAAGTATATTTAGGTTGCCAATATTTTGCTAGGAAGAGTTCCTCTTGTGTCATCTTCCAGAAGGCCAGGAGCAGGTCTTGGACAAGCAACATCACTGCCTGGATGCCAAAGAGGAAAAGTCTCTATCTGGCTGGGGCATGAGCATTCCACACATGAACGAAAAAGTGTTGAAAGGTGGATGACAGCCCAGATAATGTCTGGGTGCCTAGACTCTTACAGTCTTACCGGAAAAGTGCCCAGTGACAATGGCTTCAGAGGATAATCTGCTTCTGTGAAGATACTGATTTCAGAGCTTGTTTGACATGTACTTGAGGTAAAATGAAATCAGTGTAGAATCTCTCCAGGAATTTTGAGCCTCATGTAATCACTTTAATGATTTAAATGTATGTCTTCTTCTGGGTGTCTACATTTGAAATGACTACCTCTTGGGCCAAAATCATTGTAGTCAATAAACTTTTGGATCCATTCACACAACAGTGCTGCCACTAAGGAAAAATAGTTTTAGAGCCCATGATTTGCCAGCCTCGCTAGTTTTTATATAAAAGTATAGATTGTAGTAAAAGAAACAGTTTCATTAGTGAGTGAGGCAAAGCCAGTTTCTGTCCAAGGAGTTTTACATGGTCTTGTATAACCGACAAGTCAGAGCCAGTATTACATTCTGTTACTCTGCAAGGAAGGTAAAAATACAGGCTCAGAGGATCAGAGCCAACCCCTGCCCTGTGATATCTGATGTTCTGAAGCAAGGACTCAAGAAGAGGGTTTTATTAGCAGAGGCCTCCTGGGGCCTGCGGTGGGCAGTAGCCGTTCTACATGTTAAAACACACTTTATAGCATAGGGATATCTTGGGGAAGCATTTGCTGTGATCAGATGGTATTTGATATGTGCTGGGCTGAATACTTTGTCTTTCAATACTGTGCTCCTTGATTAAGACTTGTGGCAAGGCCGGGGGTGGTGGTGGTGGTGCATGCCTTTAATCCCAGCACTTTGGAGGCAGATACAGGAGGATTTCTGAGTTTGAGGCCAGCCTGGAAGTTTGAGGAAATTCCAGGACAGCCAGGGCTATACAGAGAAACCCTGTCTTGAAAAAAACAAATAAATAAATCTTAAAAAAAAAAAAAAAAATTTGTGGAAAAGGGGAAGAGCTGGTCCTATTTTCTGCAACACTTTTATTTTTTTTTTAAAATTGACTTCTTTTACAAATACACACTAAAATTTTTTTGCATATAAAATTGTCTCGTATCCTGGCTTCTATGAGAACATGGTCCATGTGCTGATTGGGTCTGAACTGCTCCCCAAAGGCTGCTGTTTTAAAGACTACATTCCCAAAAAGGGGTTATCTGGAGGTGGTGATAGCTCCACATAGCTAGTTTGTGGGAGACGCTTAGCTTATTAGAGGCATGCCTTGGAAGGGGGTTATGAGATGCTGACCCTGTACTCGTTCTCTTCTTCTTCTGTGTGTATTTGTGTGTGTGTGTGTGTGTGTGTGTGGTGCACAGAAGGTGTCTCTCTTTCAGTGTATATGTGTGTGTGCATGCAAGTGGAAGTCCAATTTCTTTCCTCCATGACTCTCCCCTTTTTGTTTTCTGAGAAGGGTCTCTCACTGAATTGAGATTCATCAGATTGTCTAGGCTCACTGGCCAATGAACTTCAAGGATCTGCCTACTTCTCCAAGGCTGAGGATATGGACATGTGCTGCCATGATGGAATTTTACATGAGTTATTGGGATTCTCACTCTATGAGTTAGAACTACCCAACACTTATACCAGAGCCAAGAACCTGTGGCTAGATAGGTCATAGGCCCTTAGGGAGAATTTAATGTTATTTTTCTGCAAAATGGACATAGTATTAAGATGATTCCTCATGACTCATTGCTATACCCATACATTAACCTGCCTCGGGTCGACCCAGTCGGGGTCCCTCAACCCAGGGAGAATCAAGGTTCCGGTACTCGAGTGGGCAAGGAGTCAGCCAGTGACAAACAGACATGAACACAAGAGAGTGCCAAAGCTGAGTAAAATTTCTCAAAGTAAGCATCAGACTTATAGTCATTAAAGAAGAAATAAGGAAATTAGGTAATACAACAGCCAAGGTAGATTGAGGTCATCTGGTACATAATGATTCTTTAAACAAAACAGAAAATTCGTGCATGAAAATCGTCAGGAACTAGGAAATAGTTACAACTGAGATAATTCAGCCTTATCTAAAGTACTCTAGTTCCTTCTTAGACCACAACCCACCTTCTTCCTAGACCATTGTAAATTCCTGTCTATGGGAGTGACTCAGCTATTGTTCTAAGTATTTGTCAGGGACCTCCATTTACCAGAGGAGCCCACCAACTTTCTCTATTAAGTAATGTAGTCTGTCATACATGACTGTAATGAGAATTCTAAGTTTACTTTGTTGAACTTGCCCTGGGATTATTAACTCTTATCCAGTAAACTGCAATGCCTGATTTCTTTCACTGTCTCTCTTTCAACACTGGAGGCAATTTGTCTGAATAAGGAACATTCCAAGCCCAGGGTCAACTCAGCATTGACTAGGATAATAGAACACTGGTGGAGGCCAGGAAACTACATCCAATCTAGTCCAATCTAACTTGGCTATTTGTCAAATCATTCCTTCGGGGCATCTCTATACCTATAATAAAACAATACTGAAAGAAACCATGCAAAAGCTCTCCATCGACTATCGCAAGGACAAATCTGGACCACATCAATGTTAGGGGAAGCCAAGGACTTCCAGAAGACCAGTTTCCTTGAAACTTTTTGCCTCAGGACTGTGGCCAAGCTTTTTGGACTTGTCACGAAGATTCCACTGGAGTGGGTGCGGCGTTAACCCATCTCTCAACCCTCATCAGGGAAGCTTCATCTTGCCATAGATGGTGATTAACGCAGAGATTCACAACTGGCCAAGGTACAGAGAATAAGAGACTGCAGAACACTTGCCTCTGAATGGAATACCTGTTACACATCTTTCCCCCCAAAGGCTCAGGGATCTTTGTGGAAGAGGGGGCAGGAAGATTGTAAGATCTGGAGGTGGTAGGTGACTACAAGAAAGTAATGTTTTCATAACTGAGAAGTTGCAATACGAACTCCATGATTTTGATAGCATGTACAAGACTTTTGCAAGGCCAAGCCAGACAAAAATGCTAGCATAGGAGGTGAAAGGTAGACAAGAGGTCCCAGCCCTAATGGAAGAGCTATTGGTAATTGAAAGCTACAGGGAGAGGGAGAGTCAGTTTTCTTAAGACTATGGTTCATGGTAGGTTGATCACACTCCAAGGCAGGCCCTACACCCAAAAGTATTTGGGATTTATTTATTTATTATGTATACAATTCTGTCTGCATGTATGCCTGCAAACCAGAAGAGGGCATCAAATCCCAGTATAGATGGTTGTGAGCCATCATGCAGTTACTGGAAATTGAACTCAGAACCTCTGGAAGAGCAGCCAGTGCTCTTAACCTATGAACCATCTCTCCGGTCCTCATTTAAAACATTTTTTGTTATTTTTTTAAGAGCTAGGGAGGTGGGGGTAGATGTAGAAGAAGTTGGGGGAAATGGGTGTATATGTTTAAAATATACTGTGTGAAATTCTCTAAACAACAACAACAAAAATAACAACAAAAACCACAGCATGGCAAACACATCTCCCCTATTCACTGTTGTGGGAGTGTTTGAAATAATGTTTTCCCAAACTACACAGTTATTTCAGTTACAGAGACAAATGCTACCAGTTGTTTTTAACATCCATTACAGAATGTTTATTAATGTGTTGTAGCTTAAGGGTTTTGCCAGGAAACAGACTTAGCACAAATACCATGCCCCCTGTAAACTGCAAGCCTTTTGGCAACGCATCTCCAAGTTGGCATCTGTTAAGTGGAGAGTTATGATATTTTTCTTGTAAGATTGTGGAAACCAAAATCCAATAATTTACATAAAGATCTTGGCAACCTCTGTGACTAAAAGTGAAAGCTCCTGAGTGGTACTTACTGTTACTCACAAAGTTGAGTCCACTTTTTTGACTCATGCAAGTTCCAGCACAGATGAGTCAGGAGCCGAGAGAAACTGTGCCCTGGGCAGAGAGAGGATGCAGAATTGGGTTGATGACTTTATTCAAAGTTTTTCACCCAGGATGATGAAGAGGACAAGTTTGTCAGGTACTCTTTTGCTGCTGTGGCAGAGTTCCCTGCAAAAGCAAGTTAAGGAAGGAGTTTATTTCAGTCATAGTCAGAAAACAGTCTGTCATGGGGTGGTGGTGGCGCAGGCCTTTAATCCCAGCACTTGGGAAGCAGAGGCAGGTGGATTTCTGTGTTTGAGGCCAGCCTGGTCCACAGAGTGAGTTCCAGGACAGCCAAACAAACAAACAAACAAACAGAAAACAGTCTGTCGCTGTGGATACGGTATGGAGGCAGGAGCGTGAGGCAGCTGGTCATGCTGCAGAAATCCACAGTCAGGAAGCATAGAGAGATGAATGTCCGTGCCCAGCTCACTTTCTCCTTTATATTCAGCCCAGGACCCCAGGGCCCACATCCAGGGTGG
>JADRCD010229305.1:0-25237 GCA_019843815.1 Montemys delectorum
TCTGTCTCCTGAGTACTGGGACTAAAAGCTTGTACCACCATGCTTGGCTCAGCTTAGTATTTTCTAAGTATCTTCTTGGCCTTTGTATCTTCAAATGTCTGCCAAGGATAGGCCTGGCAAGTGGAATTGAGGAGCAGGAGCTGGCAAGGATTGAACTTGCCCCCGAGAGTAGATACACTGCAAGAAAAACATACATGACAGGCTCGTGGGACATAGGATGTGTGAGGACCAAGCCCTTTTCTGTATTCTGGGAAAGAAAGGCTCGGACCTGCTGAGGGAGTTAGCTCTCTATGCCCTGTCACCATCTGGACCCCAGTAGAGAGATCCTAAGGGACAGAGGCTTCACTCCCATTAGAGAGATTCCAGGGTTCTCAGAGAATCTTCTAGAATTCTTCTAGAGGTCTAGTGGAAGACCTCTAGCTGTCAAGATATTTGGTTCCACAGTCCAAGCGAGTATTCAGATCTCAGGGTTACTGTGAGTGTCTGAGCCCTGAAGCTGCTGAGGTTTTGGAATGACCAGGTTCCGATTGAAAGGGAAAGTCAGAAAGGGTGGGTGAAGGGAAAAAAACCAGGGTTGATTGACATTTTCATGGCTGCTTATTCTTCAATAAGCAATTTTAGGGCCATTCATCATGTAACTGTTAACCGACTGTTCCTTTTTATCTTTAATGAAATGTGTTTCTTCTGTGGAATTTTCTATAATTTGACTTTTACTGTTTGAGTAGCTGTTAGTATTTCATGGTAAGCCTCGAGGCAGCAGAACATTCCTCAGAAGTTTCCGGGGTATCTGATGGAGTTTATCAGCTTCCTTTTATTAGCTTCTTTCTTGACTCTCCAAATGATTAGAGAGTTCTTTCGTAATTATGCCAAGCCTGAAGTGATAATGAGCCACTCCTAATGAGAAAGGAAATGGGTGGAGGTCACGGCTGGTTTGCAAGTTCCAGAGGACCATCAGCTCCCCCTCGTGGCAGAACATGGTACTAACTGATTAGCAGGGCCCACTCAGGGGTCCCCAGGAAGCCAGCACTGAATCAGCTTTCATCCTCACTTATCCCAGAATTTTACAAGCAGAACTTGAAATATGACAATTATAATCATGAAGACCTTACTACACCACTTATTTCTGCACGTGGCTTTATACTATCCCACCTGCTACTTGCTCTTAAATTTGAAAAAAATAAAATCCCTCACGGGTTAAAATGAGGTTAGTTATCTCAGAGAAATCACAAATCTTAATTTGTTAAAAGACAGGCACGGAGATTATGAAAACAGTGTCAGGTACTGATGCATTGGAGCTATTCTTCCTGGATTTTCATGCGAAACTGGTAAATAATGTTGAGTGACTACATTTGGGGGTAACAGTAAATGTTGAGACAAGGACACGGTCTAACGTTTTCCTTTTGAAGCTTTCCCTGTGTGTGAACGCGCCAAGAACAGCTTTGTACCTTTCCCCACTGTCTTTCCCTGCACTTCACTCATCGAGGTGGGAAATTAGTCTCCAAATTTCCAAGTTAATGGAATAGAAAAATAGGTTCTTCAAGCCTGTAAATTGAACCGAAGACATTCTAAGACCAGGATTTTACAGGGCCACAGGTGGTATGAAGACACCGGTGAGCACTGCATTATGTACCGCAGAGGACTCGACAACAAAGAAACCAGGCTGTAGTTGAATGCTCACGTGTTAGTGCCAAGTCACTCACGATCCGGCTGTGTTCAGTGGATGTATTCGCACAAGCTGTCACCAAAGAAAAGTTAAAACGCCAGCCGTAGGTAGTTGCTGGATACTTCGTATTAACCCAGAATGCTTTGCGTCCTGTACCTTGACCAATGGGAAGAGCAAGCTTGGGGCCAGAGAGGGGAAAGTTGTTTGAATTTCTAAACAACAGTTGAAATCCAGGAAGCTAGGGTTAGCTATAAAGTTTAGGATCCAAAGATACAGGGGACTTTAAGATAGTTTGTTTCACTGATAGACTCTAGTGGGGCCAAAATAGTGCATCGGAGCTGTGTGCTTTCTGAGACAGCGTCCTAACTTACAGTTCTTGCTCCTTCCAGAAATGGTTATTTGAGGATATATATCCTGGGCGAGCCTCTCAAATACATCCACGATGGCCAGAAACTATGTGGGAGCATGAAAATCTTACAGCATTTAGGACAAGTATTACCTGTTATCTGACATTTGCTCCATTGATCTTGGATAATTATTTTTCTTCTCTACATAGGGTTTAAAGATCTTAACTATTAGGGAAAAGAAAAGGAAGTCAATTTCCCATGAAGTAGCATCTTCCGATAAGTTACATAAGCCTGTGCTGAAGTAATGTAACAGCTGCTAAGATGGAGATGGAGGGACAGAGAGCAGCCTAGGTGGTTATGAATGCTTATTGCTCTTCCAGAGGACCAGTTTCACTTCCCAGCACTTGAGGCAGTTTCCTCCGTCTCTGGGGAACTCAGGGCCCTCTTCTGGCCATTGTACGGACATGCATAAATGCACCTGATGCATAATTAAAGAATGAAAACAAAATCTTTAACGAGCCGGAGATGAGGGCCCAGCAAAGGAATTGTGACTCAAAGCTCTGGGTACTAAATACCTGACCACTTTCTTCCACTTAGATACAGTAAACACGCTAGGCTACAGAAATTATACTGTGCTGATAAATCTGTAAGGGCTGACACTGGCCCGAAGTGAACAGGAGGCAAATTCAGGCCTGACTGTGTTTGCCACACGGAGGCCTTGCTCATGGGAGAACCCCTGACAATGATCAAGGTAGAAAACCTAGTGGAGCCAGTTTCTCCAGCAGCTGCAGGGAGTTACAGGGCTGCCTGCCTGCCTGCCTTAAATGCTTGCAGGAGGGAACAGCCATTGTAGTGGCTGTTCCTGGTTGTCAACTTGACTATATCTAGAATGAACTACAATCCAGAACTGGAAGGCTCACCTGTGATCCTGATCTTGAAGCTGAGAGGTAAAAGTTCCTGACCCGGATCTTGGCATGGAGATCTTGAGGCATAGTGGCTATGAACCTTAGAGACTAAGGCAAGGAGACCTCCAAGTTCAAGGTCATCTGGGGCAAAGCAAGTCCCAGATCCAGGCATGGTGGCACACACCTTTAATCTGGGCCATACCTTCTGCTGGAGACCTACATAAGGACATTGGAAGAAGGAAGATTCTCTCTTCTTTACCTGCTTGCCTTGTGGGACCGAGCAACTGCTAAATCCTTGGACTTCCATTCACAGCTGCTGCTGACCATTGTTGGGAGTTGGACTACAGACTGTAAGTCATCAACAAATTCCCTTACTATGTAGAGACTATCCATAAGTTCTGTGACTCTAGAGAACCCTGACTAATACAGCCAGGATGTTTTCTTTGGAAGTTTCTCAGTCCTGAGTGGTCTCATGCAGGTTGCACCTTGGAATCCTCCCATCTCTAAGCTTTTCCAAACCATGCCATGAGTTACTGAAGCCCAGGGTTGATGAAGCTCTGAGCTAGCTGGTTAAAGTGACCAGCACTATGTCTGTAGCCATTAACCTTCAATGAAGGCCTCAAGAATTTCCCTCACGTGGGAGCTCAAAAAATATCAACATACTTAAAAATGACAAAACACACAAGGAATCAATGTCCCATGATCAGATTAAACATAACACACAATAAGTGTTTAATAGGTTTAAGTGAACTATAGAGGTAGCTTAAAATAGCAAAAGGGTTTAAAAATATAAAGAAATTCATAAACAAGATATGTATAGTAGTTGGTGTCTTAGTTAGGGCTTTACTGCTGTAAACAGACACCATGACCAAGGCAAGTCTTATAAGGACAACATGTAATTGGGGCTGGCTTACAGGCTCAGAGGTTCAGCCTATTATCATTAAGTCGGGAGCATGGCGGCATCCAGGCAGGCATGGTGCAGGAGGAGCTGGGAGTTCTACATCGTCATCTGAAGGCTGCTAGGAGAAGACTGACTTCTGGGCAGCTGAGAGGAAGGTCTCATTTCCCACCCTCACAGTGAGACACTTTCTCCAATAAGGCCACACCGCCTAATAGTGCCACTTCCTGGGCATATTCAAACCACCACAGTTGGTATGTTAAAACAGCTGAGAGGTTTAGCAGCAGTTTTTATATAACTAAAAGAGAAACAGCAGAAGGAAAGTTAGCCTGGAGGACAGAGAGACAGATCGAGGTTAGGAGTCCTTGCTGCTGTTAGTGGGGATGGCTTTGTGTACTGTGTATTTAGATGCTCATTGATGTGCCCAGAGATCTGGTTGCAGTCCAGATGTTGGCATGGTCATGATTGTTGGAGCATCTCATGTATCATTGATGTGTGAAGATTGTTTTCTATCACCTCTGATTGGTTAATAGAGGGCTGATCAGCCAATAGCTGGGGAGGAGAAGAGAATAGGGCAGGACTTCCAAACCCAGTCACGGGGTCCCAAGGACAGAGTGAGAGAGTCAGAAAAAGACAGAGAAGGACCAGGAGGTTGAGATGAGGGGGCAGCCATGAGGACACACATCTACCAGAGAGAGTCAGGGCAAGACCAGATGGAAATAACAGGGCATGTGACTGGGTAGCAGGCCAGCACAGTTGGAGTAGAATAGCTCCTTTTAAATGGAAATAATAATTTTAATTGACATATACTTTGTGTACAAATGCAAGAACCACACTGTAACAATTTGGTGTACATATGTAACACGTAATGATCAAATCAAGATAATTAACATTTCTGTCTCCTTAAACACCGTTTCTACTGTTGGGAACCTTCTGATCGTCTAGATGTATAGAATATGAAAGTGTTGGCCACAAAGGTAAAAATAAAACACCAAAACAAAACACAAGAAAGCAAGCTGTTGTCACCCTTCGCTGCCCGACTGTACTGTAGTAGAGTAAACTCAGCTCTTCTGATTTAACTTGTGCCGGCATCAGCCTCCCTGTACACCCTCCCACCTCCGGCATCAGCCTCCCCGTACACCCTCCCACCTCCGGCACCAGCCTCCCCGTACACCCTCCCACCTCCGGCACCAGCCTCCCTGTACACCCTCCCACCTCCGGCACCAGCCTCCCCGTACACCCTCCCACCTTCCCATTAAGTCATCAGTAACTGCGGTTCTACTGTCTTCTGCGAGATCAGTGCTTTCAGCTTCTGGAGATGGGCAAGGACATGTAGCGCTGCTTTCTCTGTGCCAGGCTTACCTAGCTCCATGTCCTGCAGCTCCATTTGCATGCCCACACACGGCAGGTGTCGACCTCTTTTATGCCAGACACGTGTTTCTCCCTCCCCCCCCCGTGTGTGTGTGTGTGTGTGTGTGTGTGTGTGTGTGTCTGTCTGTCTGTCTGTCTGTCTGTCTGTCTGTCTTTGGAATGCTAATCTAGCTTCTATCAGAGTCTTGCTCAAGTGTCTGCGGTTAGTTCCTCCCACCTCCCTCAGTGTTCCAGCTGTTTTGGAGAGCCCTTGCATGGCCTTCTGCTCTCCAGGGCTGCACCTCTATTATTGCTCTGAGGTTTCTGCTGCCTTGGATGTTCTTCTCTCTGACTCTGCACCGCTAATGCCTCTCATCCCTTTTGTGTCTGCTCTGTGGCTGTGTCTCTGAGACTCACACCATGTAACTGTTCACACTCCTCCCAACCCCTGCACTCTGCATCAATCTTCTCTTTTCTTATTTTTCAGAACACTTATTACTTTCCAGTGTGTAATTTAATTTACTTTTTATTATATCTATTGTTGATTCATTTTGTATGTAAAGGCACACAAAGATGAGAGTCACAAGAATAGCGATATCATTTAATCTTTTCCTGAGAATCCGTGGCAGTACCTAGAATAGAGTTGGTTATTAACTTGCTCTCTCTCTCCCTCACTCTTTTTCCTTCCCTATCTGAGAGTGTTTGAGAGTCATTTTTTTCCCACACTGGAAGTTGAACCTGGGTCTAACAAACAGCGAGCTACTGCTCTATCACCGACACAAAGCCACTTCTAAATTTATCTCTGGTTAGATTTGAAACAGGGTCTCATTACTTGACCAGGCTCACCTTGAAATTGCTCTGCAGCTCAGGAAAGTTTTGCAAGTGTCATCCTCCTGCCTCAGCTTCCCAAGCAGAGCAGTGGGGATTGCAGGCCTTCACCACTAGCCTCAGCTTTAATGCTCGTCTCAGAGTTTTACTTCTGTGAACAGACACCATGACCAAGACAACTCTTATAAGGACAACATTTAATTAAAGCTGGTTCAGTCCGTGACCATCAAGGCAGGAGCATATCAGAACGGCAGCGTTCAGGCAGGCATGGTGCAGGCAGAGCTGAGAGTTCTGCATCTTCATCTGAAGGCTGCTAGCAGAATACTGACTTCCTGGCAGCTAGGGTAAGGGTCTTAAAACCCACACCCACAACCACAGAGACACACCTACTCCAACAAGGCCATGCCTCCTAATAGTGCCACTCCCCGGGACAAGCATGTACAAACCATCACAATGCTTAAAAAATGTTTAATGAATAAAAGGTGTCATTCATCACCTCCAAAATAATTGAAAAAGAAATAGAATAAGTGAAACAGTCAATTGATCAAAGATGACAGGAAAGGAGAGAGCGGTAAACTAAACCAAGGAAACAGATCGGCTCTGATGGATACAGGTGATAGGAACAACTCCAAACGGAACTCATTCTAATGCAGTCAAATCCTAGAAACAAGACAACGAGTTAAAGAGGATCATCTTCGGAAGAAAATCCAAACACCTAGAACGTGCAAATCCCAGAGGTGTCCAAAAACGTCGAGGGCAAAGGGACTGTAAAAGATGAGGGACTATTGACCAGAATAAGATGACGAATTAATAAAAGAAATAACAGGTGTGGTGGTGAAGCATGCTCAGATGGTAAGGAGGAAGGGCTTCTTCATGCGATTCAACATCTTTGAAATGTATAATCACCATGAACGTGAGTTTTAGTGAGGGGCCCAAGCTGCAGGTGCCTTTTTAGAATATCCTACTTTATCAGTGTGTGACAGTGGCCCATGCTGCTGGGTTAAGTGTGTTGCCCCGGCACTGCTGATGGTCCATGTTGATCACTCAGTCCCATAGAAATACATGACCAGAGCTCAGAGGCCACAAAAGATTTCTCAGTGATCTACCTGAGTGGAGACCTATAGGATGGCCTTGTGTCTCTGCACTGTTCCTTTGCTCTCCCCTATCAGCCACTGTACCCCAAGTAATCTCATATTCATTCACAGAGAGCATTTCTTTTCTGGGAATTCTTGGAGTATGGGAGATACAGGCAGGGAGCGCATTGCAACCCATGGCCACAGAGAACATCTGCCAAAGCAACCTGAAGAGACTACTATACACAAGCATCATTTAGGATACAAGCATCCATCCTTCCATTTGCAAGCCTACCCTCCTGCGGGAGCCATACAGCTTCAGCAGCTCTGTGTGTGCACATTCTCTTGGCCTCTGTCTTTTTAATTTCCTTCATCCCTATTCTTTTGGTGATGCTGGGGATTGAACCCAGGGCTTTGTATACGACGGCAGAAGAAATGGTCAGCTTCACTTGTCAACTTGAGACAGTCTAGAATTTCCTGGAAAGCGAGTCTAGATAAGGGTTTGTCTACCCTGGATTAGCTGGTGAGAATGTGTTTGGAGGAATTATTAAGCACGAAAGTTTCAAGGAGAAAGACCAAATCCACAATTGTCTAATTAAAGTAGGCTTTATTTAATACTGGCCAGGAAGATGAACATGGGTCAGGCCCATACCCAGGATTCCCAGAGAATGACACTGAATTAGGTCAGTCAGGTGCCCATAAAAGCTAAAACCTCCAAGGCTATGGTGCCTCTCGCCTTTGTCTAATGGAGGCAAGCACACAACCTGATGAGCTTCTTGCCTATATCCCTCCTATCTGCATCCTGTGCAGCTGGGGCAGGTGACCTCGTGTACTTCAGTAAAAACACCGGACTTCTTACATTCCGTGATCAATAGCCCTCAGCAATCCAGGAAGTTACCTGTCCCGGGCAGCTGTGGCTTTCACGCTGTGTTAACTAAGTTAGTGGACAAATGAAGACCCAGTCCACTGTGGGAAGCACCATTCCCTAGGCCTCCTGAGTGGAGAAGTTGAGTTGATCACAAATAAGCAAGCAAGCGAGTGAGCATTCGTGTGTTCATGTCTCTCTCCTCTTCACGGATGCGATGTAGTCAGCTGGTTCGGGTTCCTGCCTTGACTTCCCCAAAGTAGAGGACTATGGCCCAGAATAATCACTACCTCCCTCCTTCACCCTAATTTCTTTCTACCGTCTGCTGCTATATAGTCACACTTTCTCCCTCACTTTTGTTTTAGAACTCTTTAGAACAGACTGGTTTTCAACTTCTGATCTCTGCAGCCTATCCCAAAACATTTAACTCAGTTTAATTATTTTTTTTTTAGGTTTATTTTAAGTATATGAGTACACTGTAGCTGTCTTCAGACATACTAGAAGAGGGCATTGGATTTCATTACAGATGGTTGTGAGCCACCATGTGATTGCTGGGAATTGAACTCAGGACCTTTGGAAGAGCAGTCAGTGCTCTTAACCGCAGAGCCATCTCTCTAGCCCCCTTAGTTTAAAATCTTAAGTAAGAAAAGAATGTTCAAATAGTCATACCAAGTAGTGATTTAAAAAAAAAAAGTATTCAAGTAAACTATACAAATAATTTTTATATATTGTTACATATTTTATTTGTATATTATTTTTTTATATATGAGATAGTGTATGTATTTTTAGATATTATTATATATTTTAGATATTATTATGGTAGTTTAAACGAGAAATAGTCAAAAGCTTATGTATTTGAGCACTAGGTCTCCAGTTGGTTGTGCTGTTTGAGGGATAGATAATGTGGCCTTGCTAGAGGGAGCATACATAGCACTGGGGACAGGCTTTGAGAGCTGAGAGCCCAACTCTCCTTCCAGCTCACTGTCTTGCTTCCTGTTCTGGTCTCTCAGCTTCCTACTCTGACTGGCTGCCCCACTGTGGAGTTTTCCTCTGGAACCATAGGCTTGTCCTATAAGTTGCCCTACTCGGGGTATTTTATAACCGCATCAGAGAAGTAACAAAACAATTATATATCATTACACATTTGTATCACTTTTTAGCTAAGTCAAAAGAGATTGTGATGCATGATTTATAAAATATGTCAGGCTTCTCCCTAAATGCTCAGCGATCTGAAAAGATGACGAAGGAAAGAATCCACCTGAAGATGGTAGCCCCCTTGTCCCAAGGCAACCCTGCAGGGTAGTATGAAGTACCCAGGTGGGAGGTGATCAGGAGAGGGGGCTTGTGGGAGGCTGGAGTGGAGGGAGCAAGCCCAGTGGGAGCATGAGGTCAGGCCAACAAAGTCAATGAATGTGCTACAGGGCCCTGCTAGTCTGGCCTGGGAAGGACTCTGGAGGCCAGAGCAGCTTTCAAATGGGCACATCAAAGGTACAGCTGCATGCTCACATCTGTATGCGAAGCACATTTACAATGACTCAAGCTTCCCGAGGCAAAAGTCCAGTGTCTTTGCTATCTGAAGCAAATACACACACACACACACACACACACACACACACACACACACGTGCGCATACACACACATGCATATACACACACGCATACACACATGTGCATACACAAACATAATCACACACAAACACACACTAATACATACATGCAAACACACACATAAACATACACACACAAATACTTATGCATATATACCTATATACAAACACGTACACACAAACACACACACACATAATCAAACACTCACTACACATACATACATACATACATACATACATGCATGCATACATACATACATACAAACACAAATGCACAAACACATACTCATAACCACACACACAAACATACATACATATATACACATACATACAAACACACACAAACATACACAGACTACATACACACACATACACACACACACACACACACACACACACACACACACACTTTTATTCACCTGCATTAGAAAGTTATGAGGTGCTGAACTGTTAACATTTCTCAAAAGACCATTATTATCCTGGCATAAAGTATTCAGGAGCTCTGCTCTAGAGAGGCCCCTGCATTTCCAACTATCCTTAAGGTCGCATTGCTCACAGTGAATCACTGGCTAACGCTTCATTTTAAGATACTGTGACAATAACTTACTTAAGAAGCAAGGCTGTCTTTCCATCTAAATGAAAGTAATCAGATAATGCATTTTCGACTGAAGAACATATCCAGTTAAACGATACAAGCACAGCTCAATTCATAGTCTCAGCTGTGCCTTAGGAGCCCCTCTATGCCCCTTTTTTTGATTATCTGCTGCATGAGGCCCACCAAACCCTGCTCTGTGTTCAGGATTGAGGCTGTACTGAGGAAGTCATTCTCTGGGAATGACATGGCTGCTCCTGTCACACTGGAATCAGCAACTGTGAAGCACTTCAAGAGACTCCCACAAGGTTGCGCTCAATAACAACCTACTCTAAATGCAGAAGAGGCTCCAGGGCGGAGCATAAGATGTCTGAGGAGCATGCCTCCTCAGGTAGATCCAGTGGCTGACAGGAATTCCAGTTGCCAAAAGGGAGACTTCTTTTTGATGACTTGGCTGCCTTTAGTCGTCTGTGCTCCTCTAAGGAACCACAGCTGAACTCACGGTTTCTTTACAGTTGTCTTGGGTGCAATTGGCCTTGTGTATGTCATTGGTACTCTCAATGGGATGAATACATTTCTTTACATCTCCCCAGGAGGACCCATGCAACAGATTAAATAGAACATTCTAAGAGAGAATCAGAATGTTCCCTCTTCTGGCTTGTAGCTTTCACATCCTATACAGTGACAGTATCTTTTTTTGAATGATTTAGAAGTGCGTACAAGCATCTCAGGCTTACCTGGCCTTCTCTTCAGCTCAGGCAATGTCTCTTTTAAACAGCTCATCTTGTCTTTGGGGTCAAGTCCTGTCTCTTAGTTCCATGGAGAAGAAAAATAGGAAAACTTGTTTTTTGTTTTTAAGCCTAAGTATATGTTAGATGTCGACCTGCCGCTGGGCATGAGTAAAATCCCTCAGCGCACAGTTTACCTGAGGGATGCTGTCTCCACTTCATATATGAGATCAAGACTTGAAGGTCAGTAACTTATAACCAATATACTGTAGGAAAAATAGAACAAGCATTGAACCCGGGACTGGAGCATCATTCAATAGTTCTGGGTCTCAACTCAATGATTTCTAAGCAGAGATGAAATGAGCCAGAGATTCTAGAGGCCTTCTAGCTTTCTGTGCTTTTTTAAAAAATAAAGTTTCCTGTGCCCATTGTTGACCCTGAGACATCTCAAGTGTTCTGAAGTAGGAGATTAGAGTCAGTCGTGGAAAGACACAGTTCTTCTCCGAGAGGACCTGCTTCCAAGAGCCTTCAGTGTCTACTGGTTAAAAATAATTTGCTTGGCTTCAGGAAGAGGGTTGTGAAATGTTTTGGCAGGACTTTATGTAATTAACTTGACAGTGGCTAGCCCATTCCAAAAAAGGCTGAAAATAAGATCCCTGAATCATGTTCTAAAACAGAGGATTCTCGATTGACTTGATTCTGAATGTCATAGCCTACAACGCCTTGCCTTCTGAAGAGAATCTCGCCCCGCCGGGTGCCCTCGGTGCTTTCCTCCAGTAAGAGCTTGAGAACATTTGTTTGTCCTCTCCTCTCCTCTCTTCTCCTCTCCTCTCCTCTCCTCTCCCCGACCCTCCCTGGCTCTCCCCTCCCTTCTCCTCTTCTCCCCTTCTCCCCTCTCCTCCCTTTCCCCCTTCCTCCTTCCCTTTCCTCCTTCCTCCCCTCCCTCTGGCTCTTTCCTCCCTTCCCCTCCTCTTCTCCCTTCCTCTCCCCTCCACACTCTCCCCTTCTTCTCCCCTCCCTTCCCTTTCCCTCCACATCCTGTTCCTCCCCTCCCCTGCCCTCCACTCTCCTGCCCTATCCTCTCTTTTTCCACACCCATCACTTCCTCCTCCTCCTCCTCCTCCTCCTCCTCCTCCTCCTCCTCCTCCTCTTCACATCTCCATTCTTCCTCTCTCTCTTCTTCTATTCTGTCTGCCGTCTTTGTCTCTAGTTTCCTTGTCTCCCATCTATTTTTGGTTCCATTTTTTGCTTGCTGTCTGCTCTACTCTTTGGGAAGGTGCCCAGGGTTCAATAGCTGATTAACTTGAGTTAAACTTGACTTTTATTATTTCACTGGGGCTAATTTTGCTGGCAGTTAGGAACAGAACCTCTTCAGCCTGCCAAATATCACTCCTAGGATTTCCTTGAACCTCACAATTAGTTAATAAAAATTGCTTCACTGCAAAAAGCTTCCGCAAACCTCCTATGTTCAGGCAACACTGCTGGCCTCCCACCAGTTTTCCTATTGCATCTTCCTCTTGGACATTGCCTTCAGGACATTGCACACATACACACTAATAATAAATGAGATATAACATTTTATTAGATAATCGAATCAAAAAGCATATCTAGATCTTTCCCCAACTGCACAATAAATGACACTGTCAATAACAAGACAGGAGTGGCATCCAGCATAGGACAGGCACAGCACTGTCACTTTGAGGCTTTGATGACAGGCTGTACCCCATTGTGCCCTCCCCCAGACACTGCCTTCCAAGCTCCCAACCCTGCAGGTAAAGGCAGAATTTATGAGTTTGAAGATAAGGTGTGTTAAGTATGAACAACTCCAGACAAGATGAGAGCTAGTTCTTGGTCCAGCCTCAGCTTTCTCGACCCTGACCAATTGCTAAGCTAGGAGGATTGCTGAGACTTTGGGACTAGCCTGGGGTATATAGTAAGTTCTGTGCCAGTCTGAACTACAGGGTAAGACCTCTGAAATGAGGGTGAGGGGAAGAAGCAGGAGGAAGGAGACAGGGAGGGGAGGAGGGAGTGGCCAAGCCTGGCCACATAGCAAGTGCTTCTTTTATATTGTTCATGAGTTCAGTTACTTTTATTTGATGCATAAGAAGGTTTTGACTGCACGGGGCGTGTGCCTGAGAAGGCCAGAAGAGAGCCTTAAATCCCATAGAACTGGAGCTGAGAGCTGCTGTGTAGATGCTGGGAACTGAATCCCAGACCTCTGCCAGAGCAACAAATGCTTATGAGCACTGAGCTGTCCCTCCAGCCTTGCAGGTGCTACTTAAGTGTTTTTGAGGGACTAAAGGGACCACATGTGGGGGACTCACCTCAGCTCTCTCTTGACTAACCTGGACATTTCCAACTCATCCTTTTACTTTCTGTTCTGTGCATCTAACCGGCTCACCCCAGGTCAACTGCATTGCCTCATTCACAAAAGCTGTTATAATGGGCTGCAACATAGACACACATTTTCCTGTATGATTAAAAATAATTATTATTTATGAACAGAGATGATGAATAGATGGGGATTCATTATGCTACTCTGACACATTTTAAAAAGGTGAAACTTTGTGATTGCTCACAATAACATTAAAAAAATTAAAACTCACTAACGCTCAAACAATCTTTTTTTTTTTCAGTTTTCTTTCAGTTCTTGCTCCTTACAGATGCAGTTTTTATGCAATTTCAGTCCTTCCACAGTTGTCTTGAAGTGTGGCGTGCCTTCATTCTGCTCTTCCAGCTAACAGGCAGTCATTAAAACTCAAGTGATTCTCAAGACAGCAATGTCCGTGGTGGTAGCACTGACAGCTGCCAATCAATCACAGGCCTCCAACGCTGGGCCTCTGTTGTGCACAATTTATTCCTTTTTCATTATTGCTTTTCATTTATCTATCTTTACCATGATCATTAAAGTGTGTGTGTGTGTGTGTGTGTGTGTGTATGTGTCTGTGTGTGTGAGACTGTGTGTGTGTGGTGTGTGTGTCTGTGTGTCTGTCTGTCTGTATGTGTCCCATGTTTCCTGCGGGAGGTCAGAGGACAGTTTACAGGGATCAGGTCTCTCCTTCAACTATGTGGATTCTGGGGAATCCACTCAGGCAGACAGGTTTGGCAGCAGACTCTGTGCCCACTGGGCTACCATGCTGGTCTCATGTGCTCTATTTCTAACTTCTAAAACAAGCTGCTGCGATGCCCTAGGCACATAGCATGCCCAGGCCACACAGCTCGGAGGAGCAGTCCTCTCTACCATCAGCACATAGCCATGGCCGCTCTCCAAGCCTCTTCCATACCCTGCTGTGCAGCTCTCTCACCTCCCCTCATTCACATCTCCTAGCCATTCCAAATTGTTAGTGTTTATATCCATGTTATGTTTATTTCTCTCTGAAGAGGAGATGGAGAGTCAGAAGTGCTAAGTGATCAGACTAAATTCACCAACCTGAAAGTGGGAAGATTATGAATCAGGCCTAAGTTCTCTGACTTTAAAACCTAATTCTTTAATATATTTATTAAATAATTCTTTTGTGTATGTTTGGGTGTATGTACATTCTTATTGGTATGGGTGTGTGAAATTTTGCCTGTGTATGTGCTCATGTGTGTGTATATGTGTATGTTTGCATGTGTGTGTATATGGGTGTGTGTACTCTTGCCTATGTGTGCATGCAAGCGTGTGTGTGTGTGTGTGTGTGTGTGTGTGCGCGCGCGCGCGCGTGTGAGTGTGTGCGCTAGGCCTGAGATTTCACTGGATGTGTTTCTGGATCACTCTCTACCATATTTTTGAGATGAGGTCTCTCACTGATCCTGGAGCTCACTGATTGGACCAGACCTGCTGGCTTGGAGCACTGAATTTCTTGCTTCTTCTTCTCCAGTGCTAGGGTTCCTGCTGTCCACTGCCACAGCTGTTTTTCCCCTGAGCATTGGGGACCCTAACCCAGGACTCCATGCTTGTGTATCACAGACTTTACCAGCTGATTTGGCTCCCCAACCTTTGAAGCTTGATTGGAATCCCTTAATCTCTGAACCCTCCCATTCTATGTTCTCCCTTTGCACCCATGCAGGCAGAGGAGCTTCCTCTGTCTCTGTCACACAGACAACCCCTGAAATGAAAACCACCTTGAGGACCTTGGAGAGTCTTGGAAAGAGATTCCAACTTGGAATTTATCAAGCCTAGGAGTAAAATATAAACCGGGTATGTCATCAGCTCTTAGGAAGGTCTAAGTCTCAGAGGTATTTTATAACTGGCCTCTGTTTCTCTGCCTTTTAACAAAAATAGTATCTAATTTAGCTATTCATCAGTTTATGTCCTAAAACGTCACACCAGGTTCTAAGCTCTTGAAAGGAGCCGGAGTCTTCAGCAAAGCTCTGTCCTTGCTCTAAGGGCTTGCTAGAGTCTGGATGCTCTTAAACTCATGACCTTGCTTTCTAAAATAAACTCCATGTGCAGAATGCTGATTTGGAATCTGATTACTCTCCCAATCTGTAATCAACATGTCTTTTCATATTTGTTTATTTATTTTACTGACTTATTTTGCAATGCTGTGGATCAAACCCAGGATCTTGTACATGGCAGGCAAGCACTCTCCCATCCTGGCTCACATCCAGCCCAAGCTTAGTGCTGTCCATCAAAGCACGTGCTCTTCTGGATCAGGCCCAAGGAAGTTCTGCTCCATTTGCTCATGGCTCAGAGGATAAAGAGGAAGGTGCAAGCAAAGGTAGCCTGGGCCAAGGCTGGCCTGGGGGAGGAGGAAGGGCTTCCTGGGAGCAAGCTTCTGGGTGGTGAAGTGCGTCTCCTCCCAGAAGCAGCGTTTTCTAAAAGGTTTAAAAGGTAAACTGAGTTGGGGAAGATTCCATAAAACTCTGGCTAGTAAAGATAAAGACCTGTGTTTCTCAAGTGTTGTCCCAGCCCTAGTGAGTTCTGTCTTTCCATGACAGGCTGGTGCTGTGGGATGCCTGATTCCAGAGGGACGAGCATTCCTTACTGTGGCTCTTCTGTTTTCCTAAACACGTAGGTAGGTACAGGTGTGTGTGTGTGCACGTGTACAGCGTATGTATGTGTTCATGTAGGGTCTGTACAGGTGTGTGTGACACACAGGGGTGTGTGTGTGTGTGTGTATGTGTAGTATATGTACGTTTGTGTGAGTATGTACAGGTGTGTGTGTGCACATTCAGTGTATGTATGTGTTCATGTAGGTAGGTACAAGTGTATGTGTATGTGTGTGTATGTATGCTGTTTATGTATGTGTGTAGATATGTACAGGTGCATGTATATGTGCAGTATATGTATGTGTTCTTGTTGGTATGTACAGGTGTGTGTGTGTATGATGCAGTGCAGTGTATGTATGTGTTCATGTAGGTATGTATAGGTGTGTGTGCCATACAGGTGTGTGTGTGTGTGTATATGCGCAGTATATATATGTTTGTGTAGGTATGTGCAGGTGTGTGTGTGTGCATGTGCATGTGCAGTGTATGTATATGTTCATGTAGGTATGTACAGGCTTATGTGTATATGTGTGTGTGTATGTGTGTATGTATGCAGTGTATGTATGTGTTCATATACAGGTACATATGTATGCAGTATATGTAAGTGTTCATGTAGTTATGTACAGGTTTATGTGTATATGTGTGTGTATGTATGCAGTGTATTATGTGTTTGTATAGATATGTACAGGTACATGTGTATATGCAGTATATGTATGTGTTCATGTAGATATGTGCAGGTGTGTGCAATATATGTATTCATGTAGGTATGTACAGGTGTATGTGTCACACAGGTGTGTGTGTCTGTGCAGTGTATGTATATGTTCATGTAGGTATATACAGGTGTGTGTGTGTATGTGTGTGTGCCACACAGGTGTTCATAGACATGAATGTAAGTGCATGTGGAGTCCAGAGGACAAAATTAGACATTTTTCTTTATAACTCTTGATCTTAAAAATATTTTATGAATTTATGGTATGTATATGCTTGTATGTGTGTGAGTTGCAGGTGTGCATGGACATGTGTGTATGAGGTCAGTTGTGGCAGTCTGCCCTGAGGCAGCTTCTCTTTGCTGCTGGGCTTCACACCCCATGCTGCCCCTCTTCCCACAGATGTGCACCGCGATGGCTTTCCCATAGTTCCAAAGGAATCAAATTCAGGGTGTCAGGCTCTCATGGCTAATACCTTTACCCGACAAGCCATTTCTCTCTGTCTCCATTTTAGTTTTTGGAACATGGCTTCTCACTGACCATGAAGCTCACCGCTTCAGTTCTACTGCCTCCAGGGCAAGGGGGACAGATGCAGACCTCTGTGCCTGCCTTGTTCGTGGGTGCTGGAGATCTGAACTTGGGACTTAACGATTACGTGGCAGCTCTTTACTGAATGAGCCACCTGCCTAGCCCCAAATCTATTCTTTTAAATAACAACAACAACAACAACAATAATAATAATAATAATAATAATAATAATAATAATCTGACTCCAGTGGTGTGTTTTAGACAAGGCTTGTTTCCCAGTGGGGCACATTGGAAACTTTGTGCCAGGAAAGAAAGTGATGGGAAGCACCATGGACTGTTAAGATGTGGACCGAGCTAAAGGCCCTGATGTCAACGGGGGCACAGTCCCAGCAGGATGGACCGAGGTAGTTAAGCTAGAAGTCACAAAAGCCGGAAGTCATGGAAGCCAGAGACTCTCACTTCCTGCCTCACCATGTGGGGTCTGGGAATTCTAACAGACTTGCTGGGCAAGTGCATTGATTGATCTTGGGTAACGTCTCTCAGATCCTCCCACCCCCAAAGAATGTGTTTTGTTTTGTTTTTAAATAGATGTTTTGCTATTTTAAATTTGAGAATTGCTCCAGATATTTACACTAGCTGCTATTTTTACACTTTAATCATTTTGGTTTTATTTCGTTTCAGATTTCTTTTAATTATTTTTTTTTTCATACATCAGAGCAATACTCAGTCAGAAGGTTACAGAAATGCAGTTAAAATGAGGGCGTGCTCAGCATCTGTCTTCGGCCTCCGTGGGGCTTACAGCCAATCCTGTTACAGAGTGGAATTTCAAAAAATGCTTCCTTATAACCCCTCCCACCCTGACCCCCCGGGGAGCACTCAAAAACTCTCTTTTGGCAACAGCCAGATGCGTGGGCTCTGTCAAGGACCCCAGTACATTACTCCCTTACTGCTTATTACACAAAGCCAGTGTCACAATCACTGTCCCAACTTGCTGTCCATCACTGTCACAGAGACACATCTACTGGGTTTATTTTATCTTTCCACTTGCACCACAAGGGGGAGTTAGGGCAGGAACTCAAACCAGGAACCCTGGAGAAACACTGCTCAGCCAGCTTTCTTATAGGCACCCCCCTGCCAAGGGCTGGCATTGGCCACAGTGGGCTGGACCCTCCCACATCCATCATTAATTGGACAATGCCCCCAGAGATTTCCCTACAGATCAGTCTAATGAGTGTGAGTGTTTTCTCAATTGAGATTTCTTCCTCTCAGATGACCCAAGCTTGTGTCAGCAGATTAAAATTTTATCCTTAAAATGAAAGCTTTCTTGGATTTTTCTTGTGCTTTTTCCAGTCAATGGCTTGAATCTGAACTATCCTGCACAAGTTCATGTGGTTGCTATTTGGAGGTACCGTTTTTTGAGAGATGGTGGGAATGTTGGGATATTTTACCTAGTTAGCAAATGTCAGGCCACAGGGACAAGAGTCTAAACTCACAGACTGCCTTCCCTCTGAGTCCAGTGCTCTGCTGTCTTAGCCCAGTGAGCTGAGGAGCTCCACCAAATAGTCTCACTGCGGTGAACTCCATCCAGCCTTCCCACCATGATGGGATGTGCCCGAATTCTTCCAAAGCATGAATTAAAATATAAATCTCTCATCTCAACTGGTGGAAATGGATTTCCACATTGCCACCAGAATCCGAACTCGCTGTGGGGCTTCACGGAATAGGAAGGGGCTCTGGACACCCACAGACAGCATGCTTCGCCAAAGGGGAAACCAAGACCCAGGACCGTCAGTGTCTAAACTGTGCACACTAAAGTTTTCTGATTTTTTTTTTTTTTTACTTTGTTCTTCTTGGTTATATTGCAGAGAGAGTGTGCAGGGCTCATGCCTAATTCCATTATTTCTATGGTGTAGAAATAGCACTCGTCAGCGTTGATGCTCTTCTAGTGCTTCCTCATGGGGCTTGAAAACAAGGAGCCATGTTCCTTCCTCTCCACGGGGCTAAGCCTGAAACCCTTTTCCTGTTTCCTGCCTGGGCTAGGGAGGTCTGCAACCTCACTTTGCTTCTGGTTATCCACTGGACAGTAAGTTGATTCTGCCTAAATAACTCAGCCTTTCTCTGACCAAGCCAGCTCAGTCAGTCAACAGGGTCTCAAGGGAGGGAGTGAGAATTGAAAAAGAAAAACAGTTAGACAACATTATACCATGACTCCATCCCATACTGAGGTTGAAGCAGGTTTCTTTTTCTCCAGTCTGCTTTTATATCATTCTAGGTACATCCAAAAAAACATGGTCAGTTCTTAAACCAAAGACAAAGTACTCATGCAAAGTAGCAAACGAGGAGATCACCTAGGACAGTAATTAAGTAAAGTAGTAAGCGGAAGGATGCACACAAGGCAACAATTAAACAAAGCAGTAAACAAAGCCCCGCGGTCACTGTTTCTAATATTCTTATCTGAACCCATTTCCTTGTCCAAGCCCAGTGACATATGCCAACTTCCTAGAAACGGCACCAAAAGCTCTCAACGTCCCTGTCTTTGTTTCATCCTCTTCAAACTGCCGATGATTGAAACCCTTGTTCTCCACAGGTATGTGCAGCATGCCCCAACTCTCACCCAGTTAACATTCAGTGAACGCTATCAGGAAATGCTCACAAATGCTGTTGGGAGAGTGTACTAACAGGAAAGATAGCTGGCCATTGTGAAGAAGAAAGCTGTCACAACCCATCCCCGCTCCTGTGAGTCCTCAGACTGAGGTGCCTCAGCATAGTGCCCCATAAGCTCGTAAGAAAAGATGGAATGTGCTACTTTTAAGCAGCAGCTCTGGGTTGTTTTATGAGATTTGCACAGACAAAACACTGCTTGATCCTAAATCTCAGGCTAAAAATCTATCCGCACTATTGGTTGTTTCCCTCTAACTAATAGCCCAACACCCAACCTCTCATACAGAGAACTTCCAAAGTCTCTGTGTCCCTCAAGGAGCCTCGGGGCTAACTCAGTGCACTGAGGGCAGGTTCTGCAGCACCAGCCGGAGACAGAAGCAGCATCCCATGGCGTGGCTGCCCTTCCTGCCCCAGGAAGGCCCCCTCAGCAGGCACAGACGTGGACTTGCAGGCTTCTGGGCAGCTCCCAGGTAGAATCTTGCTGGGGCTCCTGGACTGGTGGGCAGCTGGGCAAGGTCAGGGTCCCAGAGCACATCTATAGGTTAGCTGGGCTGGGGCCAGCAAGAGCCATGCACTCCTGGGCCAGCCAACAACACTGCCAGACCCTTCCTCAAACTATATCATCAGGGGGCTAGCCCTTCTCCTTCATGGGGCTAGTCCTTCTCTTTCCATCATAGAAATGGATAGTTCTCAGTATTTTCCACTTATACAAAGTGTCCATCCCTACCCAAGCACATTAGCTTGCCAGTGCTGCCAGAACAGGAACTGGATGGCTCAACCACAAAGGTTTGCTTTGCTCACAGATCTGAGGACAGAACACACTGAGCTCAGTTGCTCCTCCTCGTGCTCCTCCTCGGAGGCCTCCTCTCAGCTTACAGAAATCTGTCTTCTCCTTGGGTCCTCATGTGGCTCTGCCACTAAATACATTCTGAAGGGTCAGGGTTTTGATTATATGAACTTTGGGAGACAGACTTCAGCAGTCTAAAAAGACCAACTATGAACCCTGCACACTTAGGGTAGAATTAGCTTTCAGAGAGAAAGAGAGGGATGCAGAGAAAGAGAGACAGAGACAGTAAGAGAGACACAGAGAGAGCCAGAGTGAGAGAGACAGAGACAGAGACAGAAATTGTATGTAGCCAGAAAATGGCACTACCTCTGCAGAATGAGTGCCCTGTGCTTGAAGTGCCTGCTCTGTCATTTCACAGAGGGACCAGAGCTCCTGTAGTTACAACAGTATCGAGGGAAACTGACCCTCCTCACTAAGTCACCCCTGGGAGGCACAGTGAGAGCCTCTGCCTTGGGAGGGGGCCAAGTGTCCAGGCAGCTTTTGCTATTTTTTCACTAGCACAGTTCATTGACACTTGCAGTGGGCACAGTGACCACATCCGATGAGCCCTGGCTCTGGAAACCTAACTCCACCTAGAACGCCCAGGCAGGCTGCAATAGCCATTCTCTCTGGGATCAGTTCCCTCAGCCAGGGATCACTGTTGGTGTGGTCAGCAGTACTTTTCTACTTTGTTTCTTTTTCTGGCCGCATTTGTTAATCACCCTGCTCAACTGTGATACCAAAGAAGAGCCGAGAGAGCAGTTATATGAAACCGCCCTGTAACTTGTGAGCACATACCAGGTCAGTAATGCTCCAGCAGGATGACAGTGACAGCTGTCTTGTGGCGCACAGAGGGGAGCGAGCAGCTCTGTTTGGAAGCCTCAGAGGCAAGGGTATCATTACAGCCTGCTGTCCACTCCGAGAGAAACCACCGCACCACACCCCCAGAAACAGGCACAGCTCTCCTGCAACCAAGCAGGTTTCTGACTCGGTCATCTGCAAGGCCTGGCAAGACAAGCTCTATCCATGTGAGGATCCCCTGGCCATATTCTGTCTTCACGTCCACACTGCCATTGCTCACCACAGTCTGACGTTTGGGAGCTCAGGCAGGACCAACATCTAACCTTGAAGGAGGAAAGGAAGACCCAATGGGGGCCAGACAGTCCAGGGTCAGCTCCAACGACAAGGACCCCAAGAGGCTTTTGGTGGGGAAGAGGCAGAAGTTCTCTTCGTGGGACGATACCCTGCTCTTGGGGAAGGACCCACGGTCCCTGTTGAAGCGTGGCATGCGGCACGTCAGCTTCAGCTTAGTCACAAAAGGGATGACAGACATCCCGGACTTTCTGTGGGGTTTGTTGGAAGTCCAGAAACTCAACCTGTCCCACAACCAGCTCCGAGTTCTTCCTCCTGAGGTGGGCAGGCTGACCCGGATCGTGGTCCTAAACTTGTGTGGGAATTGCCTCAAGAGTCTCCCTAGAGAAGTCAGTCTCCTCCAGAGCCTCAAGGTCCTATTCCTCAACATGAACTGCCTGGCGGAGGTGCCAGCCGAGCTCAGCCTGTGCAGGAACCTGGAAGTGCTCAGCATGTCACACAACTGCCTGTCCCAGCTCCCAGCCAGCTTTGCGGACCTGTCCAGACTGCGGAAGCTGAACCTCAGCAACAACTACTTCGCTCACATCCCCCTCTGTGTCTTCTCGCTGAAGGAACTGGACTTCTTGCATGTGGGCTCCAATCGCCTAGAAAACATCGCTGAGAGCATCCAGTGCTTGGTTAGCTTGCAGATCTTCATTGCAGAGAGCAACAACATCCACTCCTTCCCCCGGTCGCTCTGTCTGGTCACCAGCCTAGAGCTGCTGAACCTGAACAACAACGACATCCAGACCCTTCCGGATGAACTCTACCTGCTCTGCAGGCTGGGGAGGATTGCATGGAATCCCATGGACAAAGGGCTGCACATTTCCCATAATCCTTTATCCAAGCCCCTGCCGGAGCTGGTGGAGGGGGGTCTGGAGATGCTCTACAGCTACCTGAAGGACAAAAAGCACAACTGAGGTGGACAGCAGAAGCATGGACATCAGACACAGGACACGATATGGGCCAGCTCGTGTGGATTCTGTTAGCTGGGGTCCTTCTCTAGTTTAAGGTATTTAATGTTAGTGTCTGTCAATGCTGGGCTCCCATTTGCTAAGTTGCTGTGGAGCCCTGGACCAGGTGAGACACTTGCTTTTAACCTTGTCTGACCTTAGTATCCTGGTATCTCTGACCAAGAAAATATGTTCATCTCACTGAAAGTGTGACTTGAAGCAGGCTTTTGGGTTTTACCAAAAGGAACAAACTACTCTAGCAGTGAGGCTGAGCTCTCAGTAACGTGAATGATAAGTCAAACTTGACATAATTCCAAGATCAAATATATACTTCTATGTCCTGTGTACTAAGTGTGGTGGGAAGGGCGGAAATCATGTGCTTTCAGGTGTTTCCACTCCAACCAGTCACCTTCAACGAGGCGGCAACAGCAAGACAAGTTCCTGTGTCAGCCCCAAGCAAGCTTCTTTCAAGACAAAAGGGTAAGGAGGAGCAGGCTCAGTGCCGTCTGGGACCAAAACAGGCAAAGCTGTCCCTTCAGCTTTGGGGGAAATGATCATAGGAACTATTCCTTTAAGATGCCTACAGGATCTGTATCAGGCTATTCGTGGTTGAGTGTTCTGGTGACAACCAGATGGCACTGTGGCTTTTCAGGGAATAAACATGATGGTCTCAGTGTGGAGCCTCAGTCTTCTTTCCTAGCCCCTCCCCCAACAGTTGTCCTCTCTGCTTTCCTTATTCTCTCAGAGGCAAGGTAAGCCTTGGGGGAGCACATCCAAAAGGTGGGGATGAGGATGTGGTGAGGACAAGCCACACGCACAAAGTAGTTACCCTTTAAAGTTTTGGGGAGGATGACTATTCACCACTTGAGCTTCACATAAGGCTATGTAAGCAAATGAGGTCTTAAGCTGGTCTTTGTATTGCTTTTAAGAGGATGCAGCTGTTAGCCAAACAGAGGCAAGGGCAAGCCTTGACAGTGAGCCTAGGTCACATGATCACACTTCCTGTGGCAGCTGGATGACTGGGATGTCAATATTAAAGAGTACGGAGGGACAAGAGAGATGGAGCTTGTTCTTGTAGAGGACCTCTGATCTGTTCACAGCACCCATATGGTAATTCAAAACTATTTGTAACTCCAGTTCCAGGAGATCAGATGTCTTCTTCTGGCATCCTCTGGCACCAGGCATGCACATGGTGCACACACATACACGTAGGCAAGACACTCATACACATTTAAAATACACACACACACACACACACACACACACACACACACACATCCACCCAGAGCAGACTCTTCTGATTTCTTTGCATTTAGTTTATAGAAAATAGTGACAACAAACAAACAGCAAGTTCTAGGGTCTGAGATTAGCTGGTCAGACTTTCAGAGTTAATTTCATATTAATGCTTTTAGTTCAATTGAATCAAACTTTTATAGGCCCCTCTCGAAGCCATAACCTGAGTCTGGGGTTCCGAGAGAGATGGCATCCTGTGCTTTCTACCAAGGGGGTCAAAGTTAGCCTTCAACAAGTGTGCTAAGCTGAGAGCCCCAGGAAGCGAGAAGACCAAGAGGCTGGCTTAGCTTGCCTCGAGTCTCAGAGCCTCGGTAGAAATGTGAAGCAAGCTCAGAGGACAGGTGGAGTGATAAATCAACTTCTCCTTGCCCTGCAGGCGTCTAACCTGAGCACCCCTGCGTTCTCGCTCTCCTTGCATAGGAAGGGCGATAAAGCAGCAGGGCGGAGGGTGCTGCCAAGTTCCGAGGTAAGCTCTTGCTGTGTGCAGCTGCCTGCCTTCTTTTCCCAAGAGATGGGGGGCAGGGCGAGCGGGGATTCACAAACTTACAGTAACAAATGATTTTCTACCCAAACAAACTCCAATGACAGTTTTCCCATGCACAAAAGAAGAAAGCCAGCCCTGCTGCAGATAATTAGACCCCACTTGCCATTAACACATCTGCACAGGCACTCCTCTCTTGAGCTCCGCAAGCAGATCTCACCTGTGTCTCTTGGAGGCCACTCAGGAAGCCTCCTCCAGCCCACGGGGAGTAACAGGAGACCTGCAGCTCTCCACCAGCCCACTCTAAAATCAGTGGGCACACTCCAAAATCCCCACCCGCTTTGCTTTATAGGAGCCAAGACTATTTAAAAACATCAGAGGAATTCTCACTTGACCTCCTGACTCAGTGGGAAATTACAGGGCGAGCTCTCCAGAGCCGGGCTGGTCATTCACTGAAGCTTTGAGCTGAAGTGTATGCAGCTGTCAGGCAGGCCAGGGCTTGTGCCAGGACCATGCCGGTGTGTCTCTGCTGTGGACAGCTTTGGCTCACACTTAGCTTTCATGACCTTGCTCTGAGCAGAGACACTGATGAGGCCAAGGGCTCTGTCCTCATCCTGCTGAGAGATCATTTTATCTCCTCTGCCGCCTTCTCAGCCATTTGATCCCACACCGCTCCACTCCTGGGAAAGGATCTACCATATTTTGAAGGTGACCTATGAGCTCATTGTACTTTCTAAAAGGGGGAAAAATAATTCGGTTGCCAGCTTCTGCTGGAAGCTTTCAGAAGTATAGCAGTGAGGTTTTTTTCTCTGTTAACACTAGGGAACCAC